>OZ024873.1:4672400-4947347 GCA_964017185.1 Rugalucina vietnamica
TTTAATGGATAGTGCTGGGTCAGATAGACCACAGCGTAGAACGGCCCTTGTGGGCAGAGAACTTGGGAGGTATGATATACAGATAGCTGCATTGAGTGAGACTCGGTTCGCAGATGTTGGGGAGATCAAAGAAGTTGGTGCTGGATACACCTTCTTCTGGAGTGGACGCAAAAGTGAAGAGAGGCGTGAAGCAGGAGTTGGCTTTGCCATCAAAACAGAACTTGTTGGTAAGCTGTCAGGATTGCCAAAAGGCATTAATGACCGTCTAATGACATTGAGACTTCCTCTGTCAGGCAATAAACATGCAACTATTGTCAGTGCTTATGCACCCACAATGACCAATCCAGATGAGGTCAAGGACAAGTTCTATGATGACCTAGACAATGTTATTTCTGCAACACCCCGCACAGACAAGCTTATCCTTCTTGGCGACTTTAATGCCAGAGTGGGTACAGACCACCAGACCTGGGAAGGAGTTATAGGTCCAGAAGGGGTTGGAAAGTGCAACAGCAATGGTCTCTTGCTTCTCAGGAAGTGTGCTGAACATGATCTTCTAATCACCAACACAGTCTTCCGTCTACCTAATAGGAACAAAACATCCTGGATGCATCCCCGTTCCAAACACTGGCATCTCATAGACTATGTCATAGTGCGGAGAACAGACAGGCAGGATGTTAAAGTGACAAAGACTATGTGTGGTGCAGACTGCTGGACAGATCATAGACTGGTTGTCAGCAAACTCAACCTAAGAATACAGCCTGCGAGGCGACCTCAAGGCAAGAAAGCTCCTAAGAGACTGGATGTCTCAAAGCTGAATAAAGACAGCATGAGACAAGATTTCTTAACAGACATTTGCAACCAACTGGATGCAATGAATCTCAGTTCAGAGGACCCCGAAGAAAACTGGACAGTTTTCCATAAAACAGTTCTTTCTTCAGCTGCAAGCACCTTAGGCCATCCATCTCGCAAACATCAAGACTGGTTTGATGAGAATGATGATGAAATTCAGAGGCTTCTTGAAGAAAAGCACCGTTTGCTCAAGGCACATCAAGATGATACTAGCTCAGTATCAAAGAAAGCAGCCTACAGCAACATTTGTAAGACAGTCCAGACCAAGCTTAGGGACATGCAAGATTCCTGGCTGAGGAAGAAAACAGAAGAAATTCAGTCTTTTGCGGATAGGAAGGACATGAAGAAATTTCATGATGCACTGAAAACCATTTATGGTCCAAAGAGTTCTGGAGCCACCACATTGCTCAGTGCAGATGGAAACACTCTTCTCACAGATAAAGAAGCTATCTTGGAAAGGTGGGCAGAACACTTCAATAGTGTGCTTAATCGACCATCAAGCATCAATCAGGATGCAATCGACAGACTTCCACAGATAGAGTGCAATGTTCTGTTAGATGAACTTCCTACCGTTACGGAAACAAGAAAAGCAGTTCAACAACTATCATCTGGCAAAGCCCCAGGTGCAGATGCAATTCCTGCCGAAGTTTACAAGGCTGGAGGGCTACCCATGGCAGAGAAACTGACAGAGTTGTTTCACTGTATGTGGAGGAAGGAGGCTATCCCACAAGAATTTAAGGATGCATCCATAATCCACCTATACAAGCGGAAAGGAAATCCTCAAGTCTGTGACAATCACAGAGGCATCTCCCTCCTATCAATTGCTGGGAAGATACTTGCAAAAATTCTGTTGAATCGTCTGAATGCTCATCTTGATCAGACGGGACTTATCCCAGAAAGTCAATGTGGATTCAGAAAAGACAGAGGGACAATAGACATGATCTTCACAGCAAGACAGCTTCAGGAGAAATGCCAAGAACAGAATGTAGATCTATACATGACGTTTGTTGACCTCACCAAAGCTTTTGACACTGTTAGTCGTGATGGACTCTGGAAAATCATGGCCAAGTTTGGCTGTCCACCCAGATTCATAGCTATGGTGCGGAAGTTTCATGATGGCATGCAGGCACGTGTGCAGAATGATGGAGAGTTCTCTGAACCATTTGAAGTAACAAATGGGGTCAAACAAGGCTGTGTTCTGGCACCAACACTGTTCAGCATGATGTTTTCTGCCATGCTTATGGATGCTTTTCAGGACAGTGACACTGGTTTTCCAATCAGGTACCGTTTTGATGGCAACATATTCAACCTCAGAAGGTTGCAAGCCAAAACTAAGGTCCAGACTGATGTGCTAGATGAGCTCCTCTATGCAGATGATATGGATAAGAATGCCAACACAGAGGCAAAAATGCAAAGAGCCATGGATCAAGTCTCACAGTCATGTGATAACTATGATCTCACAATCAGCACAAAAAAGACAGAGGTTGTACACCAACCAGCCCCCGGAAAACCATATAATGAACCAACCATCACTGTGAATGGGCAAAAACTGAAAGTTGTTGACAAGTTCACCTACCTGGGAAGCACTCTCTCCAGAGCAGTGCATATTGATGATGAGATCACTGCCAGAATTGCAAAAGCTAGTGTGGCATTCGGAAGACTCCGTGCAAATGTCTGGGAGCGAAATGGAATCAAGCTTGACACCAAGCTGAAAGTCTACAAGGCTGTGGTACTGCCAACCCTCTTGTATGCATGTGAGACCTGGACAGTATACCAACGCCATGCAAAGAGACTTAACCATTTCCACTTAAGCTGTTTGAGAAAGTTGTTAAAAATCAAGTGGCAGGACAAGATTCCAGACACAGAGGTCCTGAGGAAAGCAGGGATGCAAAGCATGCATACAGTCTTAAAGCTAGCACAGCTAAGATGGACTGGCCATGTTATAAGAATGCCTGATGCGCGACTTCCAAAGAAAGTTTTCTATGGAGAACTACAGGAGGGAAAGCGCTCTCAAGGTGGCCAGAAGAAACGCTACAAAGACACCCTCAAAGCCTCTCTGAAGGATTTCGAAATACCAATGGGGTCCTGGGAACAGACTGCACAAGAGCGATCAAAGTGGCGAGGTCTCATCAACAAAGGAGCAGCTCTCTATGAAAAGAAGAGAATCTGTGAAGCTGAAAGAAAGCGAAGAGAGCGCAAAGCCAAAACAAATGTGCCACCAGCAGACTCTATGACATTGACTTGCTCTACTTGCAACCGACAGTTTAGAGCCAGAATTGGCCTAGTCAGCCATCAAAGAACTCACCAACACACATCAGCACTATTCAAGAAATAATGATGGTCTTTCTCATTAGTGAGAGACGAACTATCATGTCCTATAAAAGGGACGCCAGGCTTATATGAGTTAAATGAAAAGGGGATAAGCTCAAAATAACGAATATTTGACATGTTACTTCTCGGGACTTTGGCTTAATTTTGAAAAGACTTTTCGGATTTTTGTCACTATCAACAACCTATATCAGAAAGCGCTATTAATGAAAGTGTCGATTTTATCATTTATCCGGTAATAACAAAATTGATGTTTAACGAAAAAGGCCAATAACTCTGTCGAAATGAACAACTAGTGGAGTTTCTTTTCAAGATAAGAAAGAAACTACCTTTGCAAATTTTCAGTATAATGGGGACATCTAAGGCAAGCAGCAGGGTACGATAGAAATCGGGCATGTCAAAGTTACTGACTAAACTTTATCCTCTGAGTATAATTATCATTTCTTTACTGACGCAGAAAATACAGTCATATATAAATTGAAGGGTGTTCAATCGAACCTCTCACAAGAAATATTTGAGATGGAAAGGCCTACAGCAAATTGATAGGGAAATGGAATATCTCTTTTTAGGCAAAGTTATATTTCCTTGGCTCAAAGTTGAGCAGCTCTCTTTACCAGAATCTAGCCAATCAGGTATCAAATCCAAAACAAACAGATAGTTTTTGGATACTAAGGTTTGCCTACTTTCAGAAGGAATTCGGTCAGCAACATAATACTACTACATGCATGGAAAAAAGGTACAAGTAGGCAATAATCAAGAAAATGTGCAATCAGAGAGAAATTCCCACTCCAAAAACCGAGGTGGGGAAAACTAAATTGACAATTTGGTACTTATGCCTAGAAAACATATCGTAAGCCGAGTGAGAAGCTATTTCCCAAAAGGCGGCCACTCAGTTACCCGAACTTAAATAAAAATATGAAAACGTACATAAGGTTCAAACAGTACTCCAAAACTACAATAAGTGGATCCACAACAGAAGCATCGCCTTGTAACAATCAAATTTGGTTCTGAAAGGTTAATAAGCAAAATCAGGCCAAACAAAGCAATTACTCTTTAGACCTATTTTTATGTAACCATTTTTTTCTTGTTGACAGCATATAAACTGACATCAGTCAGCAAAGAATCGTAATTGGTGACTGTTTGAAGCCTTACCAATGTGTTCTAGGCTAATGTACCTAATGAGACATGAAGCTTGTGTAATCAAGCGTTAAGATTCCAAAATAAAGTCTTCAATAACATTGTTTCATTCCGCAGACAAAGTGGTCATTAATCTTTTCTGCCGATAAAACGACGGCTACAGTGACATCAACATACGACAACTGTATAAAGTGCCACCTATAGGCCACAGCTTGAAATCATGAAATGCCAGTACAAGAGGGGATGATACGCTTCAATACCGCAGTCGGAAGCCATGCCACAAACTGGGACATAGACATCAGGAAAACATGTCCGTGCAATAGATACCCCCTTAAACCCCACTTTTATGTAGCAAAACTGGGGTATGCAGGGGTATATCTGTTTTTCTTATTTTTGCTCCAAAACATTGATTGTGGGTACTCATTGGAACCGCCTCGGCGAGGCGGTTCTAACGTGTACCCACAATCTATGTTTTGAGAAAAAATAAAAAAATATAACAAAAATTCCGACAAAATTTTCAATTTTTACAGCTGAAAAAGTTCTCTGTATATTGCATGGGCAAGTTTTCGTAATGACAAACTGGGACGTAGATAAGGCCAAAACGCTCCAAAGTGTGCACTTCTGAAAAGAAAGCTCATGTCCAAAAGGAAGCCTCTCGGTTACTTTGACCTGTAATTGACATAAATGTTTTTAAATTAGCTTTCAAAAAGGCCAAATCACATTGGCGGTGGTTAAATTTTGGTGTCAACTTCTGAGGATAAAACCATTTTAGTTTATATAATAAGAAATTCATACATGTATCAGTACTTTCAAGTCCTCCTCCAACGCCTTTAAGGGGGTCACCGAAATATATGTACACACGAAAAACTATACTACCCAAAATTTGATAAGCATCAAAGTACTGATTTCCATACAGCACAGTGTAAACCACTGTGTTCGACGCAATTTGAAGGACTATTTCCAATGAGCAAGAATTTCGGTCTCATTTGTTTTTTCTTAGGTAATGCCTTGAAGCGTCTGACTATTCTGACTATTTATTGCACTTTCTTAATAATCCTGAAATCATGGCATTTTTCTAAAGGTGCGCAGGGGCACTAAAATTCAACCATATGTTGATTTTGTCTGTGGAAGTCAGTTTGAAATGCATTCTTGCAGATGTGAACAGTGCGGGATACAACTTGCTTGCAATGATCATGTTTGAGGTAATTTTGAAAAACATCAGTGTTTTTGACAAAATTCAAAGTTTAGAGAGACAAAAGACGCTCAATAGCATTCAGTTGTAAATTGCGTTCTTCAAATTTCGTGTAGTCGGTACCTTCGATACACATTACGAAAACTCGCCCATGCAACATACAGCGATTTTTTGAGCTTTAAAAATTGAAAATTTTCAGGTGTAAAGTTTTGATATTTTTCTTATTTTTGCTCAAAACATAGATTGTGGGTACACGTTAGAACCGCCTCGCCAATCTATGTTTTGGAGCAAAAATAAGAAAAATAGGTATACGCCTGCATACCCCAATTTTGCTATATAAAAGTGGGTTTCAAAGGAGTATACATTACACGGACATGTTTTCGTGATGATTTCCTAACGAAAATCAAATGGGACTGTCTTGCTCCTTCGAGATTGTCATTATATTTGGATCAACTCAGATTTTGTTACACTGTGGTGTATGGAAAATAATATATTGATGCTTATCAATTTTGTGTAGTATAGTATAGCGAATTAATGCTGCCAACGCGTAACTTTTTGGCATTATAGTGTTTAAGGGAAAAGTCGTCTTGATTTATGAATCAAGAATTTCCATGGACCTATATTACCAGAGTAAAAGTGAATATTACGCGTGTCACTTAATGTCAATACATCCATTAATATGTAAAACTTGACAAAACCATTCATAACGCGCTTAATTTCAACATCCAAAAGCATTTATCAAATGAACTGATGCAAATTATTTCCTGTTTTTAATTTTTATTCCTACATTAAAAGGAAGGAACTCAGACTGAGGTTACATAAGGTTCACCGTGACGTGATCGCCTTATATTTTAGTTTTGTATGAAACAAAACGATCTTTATGGACCAAACCAGGCAGAGCAGATTTCCAAACATGCTTTACTTTACTGGAAAATATTTTATCACACATAAGAAATTCATTCTTTTGGCTATAATCTGCAAGATTGATTCGTTTCTGTTGAAACGCGATGCGCTGTTCTACGTGCAATTGAAGAACAATAAGTTCAGAAAAAGACATGTCAATTCAGTAACACGTGTATCAGAAGTTGCCAAAATGATAGCATGAAATCGTCTGTGGTTGGCCCAATGCACTCCTAGTTTCACGATCTAAAGAAATTGCATTGTATTTTTTTCTGACCCATTACTTCGTAAAACGCATACAACACTGTTCTCATTCATACACGGCTAACAAACCTTTAAATGCGTAACCGCGGTTAAGAAAAGAAATCCGATTCATGTCCTTCCGGTTTCGCATCAGATGACCAACAAAAGGTAAACAAACTTTCGCAGCTCGTGTTTCTGAGTAAAATATTTCGATTGGAAGACAAATATTATAATTCTCTCAATGCTATTTTATTAGTTAGACATTGCTATATTTGGACCCCAAAGGATTTCCAGAAAATTTTCTTTATAATCATGATGTTTATTCCCTACCCCAAAACACATGTTGGGATTGCATTGTACACGACGAAAATGTGGGTCAGTCGCAGGGATATTTTTAGATTTCCGCTCATTACGTCCATATTAACGGAAAGAAATACAGTGCGCAGATGATTTTAACATTGTGTGAGGTCTGGTGACAGTTTCGTTGCCTGTGGCCAATGCATTCTATGCATATGTGGTTAAAAGCTGTGTCAACATTTCGGTTACGAATTTAATCATTAGAATGATAGCAATATAGTCATTATAGAACACATGTATTAAAGTTTTTGTTTTTGTTAATTGTTTTACGCTGAAGATTATTGTCACATTCTCTCGTCCTTTCTTAATAGTTGCTTACTAACATTTGGTGTGTTTGTGATATTTGCAGTGAAAATGTTTGATATAAAATAATACAAACTGTCTATGAAATACATGTAATACAATAGTTCACATGCATGATATTCCTGTTCATGAAGACGATTTTTACAGCATTCTGTCTACTTTAATTTGTATTTTCTTGGTTTTATGCCTTTTCAAAACGCTTTACATGGAAATAAATACCATAACTTGAACAGGTTGAGGTTTTCAAACGTATCTTGAAATATATCCTTCATATTTTAATGATTAAATGCGTACCCATCTTTTCCTTCCCTTCAAATCGATAATGACGGGCACTAACACAACGTAATACTGGCACAGACATCAGATGCAATTTAGTTAATACATATCTGTAAATTTGTCGTGGAACAATCACTAAAATTTGATATTTACCAGCAAATTCTCCAATTTTTAGTTGTATTTCGCCGACTTTGGCCTTGTTGGAATACCAGGTTCAAAGAAGGGAATAAATAACTCAAAGACCATCAAATTATTTTGCGAGCTATTTTGGTGCTGAGTTACAATAGTAAATAAGTGACAAAATAGCATTCATAGATAATTTATATATTTCTGTACTAAAATATAATCATCAATCGATCCTAGTAGTGTATGTTTTGTTTACCTTTTCTTGGTCTTCATATGCGGAACCGGAAGGGCGTGAATCGGATTTTCTTTCTTAACCGGCGGTTACGCATTTAAAGGTTTGTTAGCCGTGTTCATAGAATCGAATCAAGTACAATTTATAGGCAACGAATGAAATTCTTATGTGAAAAAAATAAGCAATATATTGAAATGAGAGACAGAAATTCAAGTTGGAGTACGAGTGTAGCGTTTTCACTTTTGTTCAGTATAGAAATATTCTGAGCATATTGGCAATATGGCTTATGTAAATGAATTCATCATATAACACGTCATATCTTTTAACTGATCTTGCGACAATTCCCTTAAATTATATCATAATACTGCCGTCTGACACTTTGATCCCGTATCCAGTCTTCTATTTAGCAAATGTTTTGACAAGTGGTGTTCGGCCCAGTACGTGATTGACGACAAAAACAAATCTGCGACAAAGTATTTCAGATGGAGTTTGCCATCAAGTATCGTTAAATCATGGGTGATCGGCTTGTCTGGTATTAGATGATTAACCCATATTTGACGAATGGATTTTCCCATCACTATCATTTGGGTGAGTCCACTTCAGTTCGTAGGGGTACCAAGTGTGATTTTTAAATTTTATTCAATTTTTCGATGAAAATTCTCTAAGCAAACAGAATAGCCCCAGATGGGACGCCACATTATGCGGCGTCCCATCTGGGGCTATTCTGTTTGCCTATGTCCCATAAAAGGGACACCAGGCTTAAATGAGTTAAAATAAAACTGATATCCTTTAAGAGCAGTAAGCATATTAATGGGAATGGGCCATATCGCGGTTTCGGCTACTTAAGCCTCTTCAGTGACCCTATAGATTTTTGCAACATGGAGCCAAAGAGAATTACTATAAGTTTGCAACTTTCAACAGGATTGTCGAAACAAAGACTATTACAATCAAAAAGGGGCCAAATATATTAAACGTTGGTTAGAAAATGAATCTAAGCCGATCATAATTTTCTGATTTCTCAGAATACCCCCACTGGTCTCAAAAGGACCAAAAAGAAAATGTAATCTGCACTATGGATGATGTACGGGGAGACCTTTTAGGGTCGCAACACGACACAACACCAGCTGCAGTAATAGCAAATATAACTAAAACTGATAACCTTTAAGAGCAGTAAGCATGTTAATGAGAATGGGAATTGGCCAGGCATACGATTTCGGCTACTTAAGCCTCTTCAGTGACCCTAGAACCGATAAATATTTAATTATCGCTTTATGTTTCTTCATTTATTTGTACCGGACGTGTTTGTCGGAACGTTCTCATCGGTGGTTGTGAGATACTATACTGACCAAAAGTGAAAACGCTACACTTCTTATCTTTAAATACCGACTAACTATTAGACAAAAGGTATTAAGTAAGATTTCATATTATTTCCCAGACATCCAGCAACGGGTTTTATTGACGAAACGGCATATACTTACCTGAAGTTTCAGCTACCTCGCGAACATAAGTCATACCTAAGAATTGCTAGGATCATCCCTTATATTTAAACATGTGTGAATAGCATAAATATTTAGAAACGTGTATAAAAATGGCACAAATATGGAGTCAATAATAATGTCACACAAACGTTGCAAAGCCCTGATACATAACGAGTACACTTCTAAAGAAGATGAACATAAAACTACCGTATTTAATGGATTTTATTTGATAAAGAAAGTAGATTCAACTCCATAAAAAGGGAAAAAAAGGAAATGCTCATGTGATCCATTCAGTATATGAGCCGCCTCATGGGAAAACCAACAATCTGCATAGGCGAAAACAAAGACGCAGATCAGCTTCGCGGTAGTAACGGATAGTACAATTCCTCTACTTTCTAAATCCAAAATTTCCAGTCTCTAGCCATCGTCTGTGCTTGTACAGGCCGGTTTGTGTCGGACCTGTTCGGAAACCACATTGTTGGTTTTCCCACGAGACGGCTCAATTATACACTGTAGAAATGCGCCAGGCAATAAACTATTATCTGATAATAATAAAGTTTTCCAAGTTACTACTCCGTGATTATCTACCGTTTTATTTAAAAAAGGGACCCAGTATTACGTACATGGACTATCCACAGACACAATATTAAAGTGTGCGTAGAATCAGGCTAATAAGCATTGCGAATTTGAACAAATTGAAGTGTTGCCGATATTATCAAAACTTAGATACTGATTTGGAATAATGGCTTAGCTACATGTAAAAGGAATGACCTTTTGAATAAGTGCATTTATACCATTCCCAGTGCGTTACGCATTACCGAGAATAAAGGAAAATGCTCTAAGAATGCTTTTCTCGGAACGCGCTTTCTTAGAAAAATCGGATGTCAACAATGACAGCATAGGAACTGCTTTAAAATTTCTTTGAGGTTGTGTCTGAGCTTAAGCATATGCGTACTTATCTAACCTTGCAAAAATAAACTGTGTCAGCTCGAATGAACTCGATGTGTCCATATCTTTGTCAATTTTGTAAAGTTTATTTAATAAGATAATGGGGGTCTTGGTTGGATACTACAATTATTCTACCCATTCCGGATCAAGTTCATAAACATTGTTGCGCATGCGCATATGAATGAATTGAGTATTATAAACTAAGTATTATCTTGAAGCCAATTTAGTTCCTCATCAACTGTATCGGTTTTCATTTTTGATCAAGCTCGCGACTGTGACCACTGGAGCGTGAAAGTCTATGCATAATTGAAGTCAAAGCGAATCAGTTGGAGGTAATCCGAATCATGGACTATATATCACCACCGATGTGTTTATCCTTCAATTCTGTGCATGTAGTCATATAGTGAACCTTATGCAATATTCCGAGGATTAAAACATATGCCCTTTTCGGCGGCATTGTCCCATAGCCCTGTTTGCTCAACCCCACCCCCACCGAACACACGATGTTCCATGGGTGATTTGAAAAACGTCGGAATATTATATGATGCTTGTTAAAAAACACAGATTATTTCATTTTTACACTTAATTTTATAACATTAACACACAGAATGTACAAATATACCTTTAGATAGAAACATCAAACAGTCCAAGTCGTTTGAGAGCATAAAATGACAGTATGCGGTTAATCGTGATTCGGAGTAACTACAATGACACCGTTTCAAAATGACAGAAAATAATTGGGAAAAATATAAGCAATCAAAATCGAAAGATATCTTACATGGTACATTTCATTTTCTGGAAATTCGGCGAACCGCCTTTGAAAAAGAAAGCTTTTTTTCCATCGTGTTTCTGTACATGAGCCGGGAACCATTGACGTTAACAAGATGTTGGCGTCACTATCCACAATCATTGAGTGATGGAATGAAACAGGTTTGAATCAAGAGTCAAGTGGCCAAGTTCGTTTGAAAATTTCTCGTTTTATATCTTTGTGAAATTCTTTTGAAAATTATTTTGATCCGGATCATCTACAGATCCGCAATGGCTACACCAAGTGTAGGATTAAAATGGTGGCACTTTCATCAGGAAAACATGTCCGTGAATCGTATACCCCCTTAAACCCCACTTATATATAAAAAAGCTGGGGTTTGCAGGGCTATACCTAATTTTCTTATTTTTGATCTAAAACATACACTGTGAGTACTCATTGGGCCTTGCCGAGGCGGTTCTAATGTGTACCCACTATGTATATTTTGAGTGAAAATATTAAAAAAAAAAAAAAAAAAAAAAAAAAAAACGTTTTCTACTATAAAAATCATTTTTTACAACTTAAGAAAAATCTGTATATCACAGAGGCGTGTTTTCGTAATGTTGCCTTCTCGGTTTTTGGAGTGGGAATCTTTTTCTGATTGCACCAGTTCCTGACCATTGCTTACTTTAAGGTTTGCTACAAACACGTTAAGAAAATGTCCTAAAACAAACTCTAGTGAATTCGACGAGATGAATTGATTTGCATATACTCGTGTATGATTATAGTTGCGAAAAATCGTACTCCGACTTTTAAATGAACTCTTTGCCTAGATGGTATTTCTGTATACATCAGGAAAACATGCCCATGAAAAGTATAACCCCTTAAAGCCCACTTTTACATAGAAAAAATGGGGTTTGCAGGGGTAAACCTATTTTTGTGGGTATGCGTTAGAACCGTTGAGGCGGTTCCAACGTGTACCCACAATTTATGTTTTGAGCAAAAATAAGAAAAATATCCAATTTTTTTCAGTGAAATTTTATTTTTACAAATCTCCATATATTACAAAACAAAACTCCATATATTGCATGGACAAGTTTTCGTAATGTAAATGTCTAATTTACATTACGACTACTTGTAAATGTCTAATTTACATTATGTCCACTCCCGCTTGAGAATTGCACATTTACAGTCATTTCTTTGGCTCCATGTAGCAAAATCTAAAGGGTCACCGATGAGTCTTGAGTAGCCGAAACCGCGGTATGACCCACCACTTTTACATTAATATGTTCACTGCTCTTAAAGGATCTCAGTTTTAATTTTTATTTGCTATTACTGCAGCTGGTGTTGTGCCGTGTGGCGGCCCTAAAAAGTATCCCCGTACATCATCCATAGTGCAGATTATATTTTCCTTTTGGTCCTTTGAGATCAGCGAGGATATTCTGAGATATCAAAAATTTATCAGTTAAGATTCATTTTCTTACCAATGTTTAATGCATTTGGCCCAATTTTGGATAATACTAGTCTTTGTGTTGACTATCCTCTTGAAAATTGCAAATTTATAGTAATGCTCTTTGGCTTCATGTTGCCAAATCTAAAGGGTCACTGAAGAGGCTTGAGTAGCCGAAACCGTGGTATGACCCACCATTTACTCATTAATATGCTGACTGCTCTTAAAGAATCTCAGTTTTAATTTTAATTCTGTATAATAAGACCATTAAATGAATGTGTAACTATTATAGTGTTATATGCAAATAACAAATATGATAACTAAGCCCATATTGCCACACACAATCAAACACTTTCTAACCTCAGTTAAGTGCAAGAGAAATGCAGCGACCAGCAAAAAGGAGTGTCATTTTTAAAGAAACAAACTGAGGGCCTTTCGGAACCAGAATTTTATGGCGATATGGTATACAAATTTAAGAAACTTATTGGACGGAATGATTTTGCTTTTCAGTTCAGAAAAATCATAACACATTACAGACGTATAGGTTATAATTTGAATGTTATGCGACGGTCTGCATGCTTAGTTTTTAATTCAATCATGGTTGATAATTATGTTGCCTTCTTCAATTGCACGCCGGTGGGTCGGGCGTCAGACTCTATGATGGCCCCTATATAAAGCTAATCATTTTAGCTGGTTGGGGCAAGAGCTTCTTGTCTGTTGCTCGGCCCACCGGGGTTAAACTGGTGTTTTTCTCCGGGTTTCAGTAAGTTATTCGGCGCCTAGGGGTCCCGATCGTCGGGGGCAGCTTATTGAATCTGTTGAGTCCTTGATTCTGATTGATCAGGGGGGTTATCATGATTTATTTTTTGTACTTCATGATTCATTGACTAGTTAGAGATTCACCACGAGGACCGAACAACTAATTACATTGTAAATGTTGTGAACCACTGCAGAAGATGAGGGTGAGGTTAGGCGCCTGTAAAAAGGTACAAGTAGGCAAAGATCAGGAAAAGACTCCCACTCAAAAAACCGAGGTGGGAAAAAAACAAACCAACAATCAGTTACTGATACCAAGAAAATATTTCGTAAGCCGAATGAGCAGCTATTTTCCCAATAGGTGGCCACTCAGTTACCTTAACTTAACTAAAAATATGAAAACGCCAACAGCACAAAAATTTCAAACACCAAGACATAAAACAAAAAGAACCACCACAGAAGTATCGACTTGGAACGATCAGTAACACACATTACTGGCGGGTTTAAATCGATTTTACATGGCCATAACCTCAACCTCAGCTTCTGCAGTGGTTCATAACATTTAGCTAGTTCTTCGGTCCTCGTGGTGAATCTCTAACTAGTCAATGAATCATCAAGAACAAACAAATAAATCAAGATAAACATCCTGATGAATCAAAAACCAGGACTCACCGATTCAGTAAGCTGCCCGACGATGGAGATCCCTGGACGCCGAATAACTTACTAACTCCAGAGCAAAAGAAACACATCAGTTGAACCCCGATGGGCCAAGCAACAGACAAGAAGCTCCGGCCCCAACCAACTAAACTAAAGTTTTAGGTCGGGGCCATCAAGATAAACATCCTGATGAATCAAAAACCAGGACTCACAGATTCAGTAAGCTGCCTGACGATGGAGATCCCTGGGCGCCAAATAACTTACTAACCCCAGAGCAAAAGAAAAACACCAGTTGAACCCCGGTGGGCCAAGCAACAGACAAGAAGCTCCGGTCCCAACCTATACGTCTGTAACGTTTTATGATTTTTCTAAACTGAAAAGAAAAATCATTACTTCCTATAAGTTTCTTAAATTTGTAAAACCGGTTTAAGCCCCCCCCCCCACAGTAATTTTATATCACTGATCATTCCAATGCGATACTAGTTAAGTTAAGGTAACTGAATGGCCTCCTATTGGGAAAATAGCTGCTCATTCGGCTTACGATATGTTTCATGGTATAAGTACCTGATTGTTAGTTTGTTTTTTTCCCACCTCGGTTTTTGGAGTGGGAATCTTTTTCTGATTGCGCCTTTTCCTGATCTTTGCATACTTGTACCTTTCTGTTTTGGTTCCTTTTGTTTCATGTTTTGGAGTCGAATTTTTGTACTGTTTGAACCTGATGTACGTTTTTATATTTTTGTTTAAGTTCGGGTAACTGAGTGGCCGCCTATTGGAAATAGCTGCTCAATCGTCTTACGATATGTTTTCTAAGTATAAGTACCTAATTTTCAGTTTAGTTTTTCCCACCTCGGTTTTCGGAGTGGCAATTTCTTTCTGATTGCGCCTTTTCCTGATCATTGCCTACTTGTACCTTTTTGTATTCCCTTGTTTCCAAAATGAGCAACGCTACAGGATCTGGTAAATCGGATATTCAAATAGACATAGGAATGTGCAAACGAAAGAAAAAATCAATAAAAAGAGGATACCACGATAAAACAATGTAACTGTAACGGTCACTGATGTACTATTAACAGGTGGAAGCGTCAACTAATCCAACAGTATTAAAAGTATATCTTTGATTGGAAGTTTATTTCCAGCTAAGCTATTTGTTTTTTTAGATCACCTGAACCGAAGGTATGCAGCATTCAGCATTGGTATGTTTAGCTTTACATAAATCCTGCGAATCATGCCCCTGGGGTCAAAAATGGTCCCATTCCGGAGGTAATTAAGTCCCATAGCCTTACCCTGGGAAATACATAAAACAATCATATTTATCGAAACCACAAGGTCCAGAGCTTTAATATTTGATGTGTAGCAATGTATAATATAACTCTGAAACCACATGACCCAAAGCTTGTATATTTTGTATGCAGCAGTGTTATGAGGACTTCTTCATAAACCCGGGCATTCATGATCACTGGGTTCAAAATGGCCCCACCCCGGGGATCATTAGTTCCCATAAACTAAGAATGGAAAAAACAACAGCAAATAAAAAGGTACAAGTAGGCAAAGATCAGGAAAAGGCGCAATCAGAAAAAGATTCCCACTCCAAAAACCGAGGTGGGAAAAAAAACTAACAATCAGGTACTTCTTTGAAACTGCAAGGCCCATAACTTTTATATTTTGTGTGTAGCAATGTACAGCAATCTTTGTTATAAAAAAGTACAAGTAGGCAAAGATCAGGAAAAGGCGCAATCAGAAAAAGATTCCCACTCCAAAAACCGAGGTGGGAACAAACTAAACCAACAATCAGGTACTTATACCATGAAAACATATCGTAAGCCGAATGAGCGGCTATTTTCCCAATAGGTGGCCACTCAGTTACCTTAACTTAACTAAAAATATAAAAACATACATAAGGAGCCAACAGCACAAACAATTTTATACGCCAAGACATAAAACAAAAAGAACTACCACAGATGTATCGCCTTGGAACGATCAGTAACACAAAGTTACTGGCGGGCTTTAACCGGTTTAACTGATTTTTCTTTTCAGTTTAGAAAAGTCATAACACGTTACAGACGTATAGGTTATAACTTGAATGTTATGCGACAGTCTGCATGCTTAGTTTTTAACCCAATCATGGTTGATAACTACGCTGCCTTCTTTAATTGCACGCCGGTGTGTCGGGCGTCAGACTCTATGATGGCCCCGACTTAAAGCTATTCATTTTAGTTGGTTGGGGCCGGAGCTTCTTGTCTGGTGCTTGGCCCACCGGGGTCCAACTGATGTTTTTCTTTTGCTCCGGAGTTAGTAAGTTATTCGGCGCCCAGGGATCTCCATCGTCGGGCAGCTTACTGAATCTGTGAGTCCTGGTTTTTGATTCATCAGGATGTTAATCATGATTTATTTGTTTGTTCTTGATGATTCATTGACTAGTTAGAGATTCACCACGAGGACCGAAGAACTAACTAAATGTTATGAACCACTGCAGAGGCTGAGGGTGAGGTTACGGCCGTGTAAAATTGATTTAAGCCCGCCAGTAACTTTTTGTTACTGATCGTTCCAAGTCGATACTTCTGTGGTGGTTCTTTTTGTTTTGTGTCTTGGTGTTTAATACTTTTGTGCTGTTGGCGCCTTATGTATGTTATCACATTTTTAGTTAAGTTAAGGTAACTGATTGGCCACCTATTGGGAAAATATCTGCTCATTCGGGTTACGAAATGTTTTCATGGTATAGGTACCTGTTTGTTAGTTTGGTTTTTTCCCACCTTGGGTTTTTGGAGTGGGAATCTTTTGCTGATTGCGCCTTTTCCTGATCTTTGCCTACTTGTACCTTTTTACATGGCCATAACCTCACCCTCAGCTTCTGCAGTGGTTCATAACATTTAGTTAGTTCCTCGGTCCTCGTGGTGAATCTCTTACTAGTCAGTGAATCATCAAGAACAAACAAATAAATCACGATAAACATCCTGATGAATCTAAAACCAGGACTCACAGATTGAGTAAGCTGCCCGACGATGGAGATTCTAGGGCGCCGAATAACCTACTAACTCCGGAGCAAAAGAAAAACATCAGTTGGGCCCCGGCGGGCCAAGCAACAGACAAGAAGCTCCGGTCCCAACCAACTAAAATGAATAGCTTTAAGTCGGGGCCATCATAGAGTCTGACGCCCGACCGACCGGCGTGCAATTAAAGAAGGCAGCGAAGTTATCAACCATGATTGGGTTAAAACTTAGCATGCAGACTGTCGCATAACATTCAAGTTATAACCTATACGTCTGTAACGTGTTATGATTTTTCTGAACTGAAAAGAAAAACCATTACTTCCTATAATTTTCTTAAATTTATAAACCAAGTCACCATAAAATTAGGTTCCGAAAGGCCCTCCTTAAAAGCGTCTTTAACCTAACATTATATTTGGAAATCAATTCATAGTGTCTAGGATAAAATTTAGAAAAAGGTTTTTCAAGTTTATGATACCGATAGCCCTGTTGGAGAAGTTTTGCCGTTAAACATTTATTTCGAGCGTTGAAGTCTGTAACATGATTGCAGACTCTAGCAAACCTAATAAGTTGCGAAATGTATACACCATAAGAAGCATAAAACCTGCCAACCATGTCCCTGGGGCCCATACATAACACGGGGGTGTCATTAACTCCCATAGCCTTACAATTGGAAAAACATAAAACAATCTTGATCTCTTAAACCACAAGGCCCAGAGCTTTTATATTTCGTGTCTACCAGTATATTGAACGCTCTCTATTAATCCTGTTAACAGTACCCCTGGGGGTCTATACAGGCCACGCTCCAGGGACTTCATTATCTGTCATGGAAATATATGAAAGATCTTCTCAGAAACCGCACTACCCAAAGCTTGTATATTTAGTATGCAGCAATATCAGGTAGAGCTCCACATAAATCCTGCTATTCATGCCCCTTGGGGTCAAAAACGGCCCCACCCCGGGAGGCATTTTATGACCCTGACCTTATAGGATGATTTTGTTTCGAGCAAACCGAAATGGGGAAGAAGAGGATAAACAATTCAGACAAGGGCTTTTCTATTGATCTAAGTAGGGTTTACATGTGACTTGACCAAAATGGCCGACATGCCCATATATGGCAATTGCCACTTCCCATCATTCTTTTGTGCAGTGACAGTACTTGCTGACTCAGGTGAGCGATCGTTGTTCTTGGGCTAGGCTTGAATAAAGAGCTACGAAATTATGCCGGAGTTAACTCCTCCGCAATCTTTATGTACAATTTATCATTGCTTGAATCCTTACAAATTGAGCTGCTAATGTCTCTTTCAGAAATGCAGAATAATTATGTTGTCATGAATTTAACAAATTTGCTTATTTTAGTACCTTAAAACTTAATTATGTATTCTCCCAAGCCTCAAAGGACTGACCAAGAAAATATTTATTTCGCATTTCAGGTCTAATCTACTATCTATGGATTACACAACTCGAAAAGTATTATCTGTGAATACCTTCCGTCTGGCAAACATCGGACTGTTTTTTCACGGCCCTTGCCGGGAATAAATAAATAACTTGTATTTACATGGATAATGTTTTATTCGTTACATAGTCTAATATTTAAATGAGCGTATTCAAAGACAGTCTGTTCCTATCGAATCATTGGCAACATCCAGGAAATGCAGAATAAATGAGATGGAAAAATGTACAAGTAGGCAAAGATCAGGAAAAAGCGCAATCAGAAAAAAGAATCCCACTCCAAACCCGAGGTGGGAACAAACTAAACCAACAATCAGGTACTTTACTTATACCATGAAAACATATCGTAAGCCGAATGAGCAGCTATTTTCCCAATAGGTGGCCACTCAGTTACCTTAACTCAACTAAAAATATGAAAGCATACATAAGGCGCCAACAGCACAAAAATTTTAAACACCAAGACATAAAACAAAAAGAACCACCACAGAAGTATCAAAGGCGCAATCAGAAAAAGATTCCCACTCCAAAAACCAACGTAGGAAAAAACAAACTAACAATCAGGTACTAGGTAATCATTTGATAGTTTATGGATACTAAGGTTTAGCTACTTTCAGAACGAATTCGGTCAGCAGCATACTACTAATTAGACCTATTTTCACGTATCCGTTTCTCTTGTGGACAACACATAAAAAGCCATAGATCAGCAAAGTATCGTATTTGTGAGTATTTGAAGACCTTACCAATGTGTTTAGACTAATGTACCTAATGAAACATAAAGCTTGTGTAATGAAGCGTTAAGATTCCTAAATAAGGTCTTCAATCACATTGTACCAATATTCTGGCGAAGTGGTCATTAATGTTTTTGGCGATAAAGCGACGGCTAGGGTGACACAAACATACGACATCTGTAAAGTGCCACCTATAAACTGCAGCTTGGAATCACGAAATAAAAATTAAAACTGATATCATTTAAAAGCAGTGAATATATTATTGTGACGGGATAGCCTCCCGTAGAAAAATATGTTGGTGCAACGTATCAGCTTCATATTGAGTGCTTGTAATATGCAAATTTCAAACTCGAAACTTTGTGAATCGAGTAGGTGTTGAGTATATAGCGCAGTAAACTACCTTGGTGGATGATCATGATTTTCCACCGACGGGGTTTGCTGTGGCTTGGCTAGGCTGTTCGTTACATTTGGTGGCAGCAGTGGGATAATGACAACTGCCAGAATAGAGTTGTCTTACCCATGTAGTTCCCAGACCAAGACTCGGGGCGAGTCTTTTCGGAGGGGGAAGTAATGTGACGGGATAGCCTCCCATGGAAAAATACGTTGGTGCAACGTATTGGCTGTGTAATATGCAAATTTCAAACTCGAAACTTTGTGAATTAAGTAACTGTTGAGTATATAGCGCAGTAAACCACTTTTGGTGGATGAGCATGCTTTTCCACCGACTGGGTTTGCTGTGGCTTGGCTCGGCTGTTCGTTACATTATTTAGAAAGCGTATTATGGGCCTTATCATGGTTTCGGCTACCTCAGCCTCGTTAGTGACCCTTAAGATTTGACAACATGGCGTCAAAGACAGAAATACTTTTTGCAAAGACAGAAATACATTTGTTGCACCTTCCAACAGGGTAGTCGATACAAAGATTAGTATTATCCAAATGGGGCCAAATATATTAAATGTTTGTATCCAGATACCGAAGTACCCTTTTTAGATCTATATCTTTCTGTTGCAAATGGATTTGTTTCTTCTAAAATTTATGATTAGCGCGATGACTTTGATTTTGACATAGTAAATTTTCCTTTTTTGGATGGTGACGTTCCTCGTCGTGCTTCTTATGGTGTATACATTTCGCAACATGTTACAGACTTCAACGCTCGAAATAAATGTTTAACGGCAAAACTTCTCCAACAGGGCTATCGGTATCATAAACTTCGAAAAACCTTTTCTAAATTTTATCGTAGACACTATGAATTGATTTCCAAATATAATGTTGGGTTAAAGACGCTTTTAAGTGAGGGCCTTTCGGAACCTGAATTTTATGGTGACTTGGTTTACAAATGTAAGAAACTTAAAGGAATTAACGATGTTTCTTTTCAGTTCAGAAAAATCATAACACGTTACAGACGTATAGGTTATAATTTGAATGTTATACGACATTCTGCATGCTTAGTTTTTAACCTAATCATGGTTGATAACTATGCTGCCTTCTTTAATTGCACGCCGGTGGGTCGGGTGTCAGACTCTATGATGGCCCCGACTTAAAGCTATTCATTTTAGTTGGTATGGGCCGGAGCTTCTTGTCTGTTGCTTGGCCCACCGGGGTCCAACTGGTGTTTTTCTTTTGCTCCGGAGTTAGTAGGTTATTCGGCGCCCAGGGATCTCAATCGTCGGGCAGCTTACTCAATCTGTGAGTCCTGGTTTTTTATTCATCAGGATGTTTATCATAATCCATTTGTTTTTTCTTGATGATTCATTGACTAGTTTGACTAGTTTTTTTTTTTCTACCTCGGTTTTTGGAGTGGGAATCTTTTTCTGATTGCGCCTTTTCCTGATCTTTGCCTACTTGTACCTTCCAAACCGATAATAATTTTCTGATTTCTCAAAATATCCTTGCAGATCTCAAAGGACCAAAAGGAAAGGTTAGTGTAATGGATCGAAATAAAGTACGCTGTAGTATTGTAAAGGTTCCCCCGTACAAGAAGCATTTTCACTTATCGACACAGGTTGTATAAAACCAATCAACGAAGAAGTCAAACGGCTTTACATGGACGGGGCCACATATACAGCTGTAAGGTGTTGTTCTATATGAACTACCTTTTCACTAAACTGTACCTGTGAGAAAATCATTGTACATGTATCGCTTCTGGGTTCTTATCTACTAAGTGCTCAGAGTGATTAAGGTATAATGCTATCCGGCATGTGCCTGTAAGGAAACGCTTGATTAATTTACAGTTTTGCAGAAATTATATGTTTCAAAATCACATTGAAATTATATTTCTGAGCTTTCCACGAGTCATCTCTGTGCTGGGCTTATTTTGTTATCGCTACCATATTTGTTATTTCTTTTCTAGCAGTATTATACAAGGGATGACCAGAGTCTATCGCAGTCAGAAGTCACAAGTGGAACGGGGAAGAGGGAAACCACAAAACAGTGATGATGCCCAAACCATGACATATAATAGAATAATAACTGTGGTATCTCATGCCCTCAAGGCGGACACCAAAATGTATTCAGGCTCACAGAAAGTACACGCTGAATTATCTCTACCTTGCCTGCGTATATTTCTCGTTATATTCTTCGTTAGTTTCAGTGCCGTTACAGTGATTTAGAAAGAAAGTACTTTCGTCATGAAACAAAAGGTTGCACGATCCTATAACACCAGAATGAAGCCGAATAATACTCGTGTCATGAAATGCCAATGCATTTATGAATATGTAAAACGCGACAAATCCATTTATAACGCTCTAAATTCCAACATTCAAAAGCATTGATCAAACAAACTGATGCATAGTATTTCCGGATTTTAAAGTTTATTCCTACTGTAAAAGGGAGAAACTCAGACTTAGGTAACTTGAAGTTCATATGATCACTAAATGTTAAACTTGAAATATAACAATAAGAAATAGACCAGATTTAATTCCAAATAGGAAAAATAAAATAAAGCAATGATCGGAAGCTGGTGCTATTAGAACCAAAGTCCCACCCTTAAAACCTGTGTGAGAACAACAAAAAGCAATTATGTACTGATATATCACAAGATGAGTGCGGAACTACTTCCCTTAATGTGACCACTCTTTCAGCTGACTCAGAATCCGACGAATCTTACGATCACTCCAATGCTGATCTGTCTATATGTTATTGAATGGGAATTTACCATGGTTTGTCTTGCGACACATCGCTTTACATATTTTGATCTAATAATTATTCATTCTGGACACGGCATTATGACCCCGAATCCTATCTTTTATTTGGGACTATTAATCCAAGACACGTGGTGTCCGTGCCATATCTCGATCGATGGCATTAAAATCTGCAACAAAATATTCGAGACGAAATAAGCCACATCAAGTGTTGTTAATTCATTAGGGAATCCGTTCTGTCTAAATAGGACCGATAAGTACATAATTATCGTTAACTGTTTCTAAATGTGTACCGCACGCGTCTGGCTGAACGTCCTCATGGGCGATTGTGAGACACTTGTTTTACTAAATGAAAACTTGATTAAGATCTACTTAATGGATATGCTTATCAATGTATTGTAGACCCCAGCAATCTTTATCTGACGTCATAATCACCTAGGCCCGAAAACAGCTCGGACAACAAAGTTTATGATGAACAAAGAAAGGAGAGTCAATCTTTGTATTCATGCCTCTCTCTTGCAATCTGACCAGACGTGAAACCAATTCGTATCGTAAACTCATATGAACAATATCTGATCAAACGAGGTATTTTCTGTCTTATTGTCAAATGGATGTCATCTACTTTGAATAAAATGAGATAAAGCTCTTTGCATGACAAAATGTCTAAAATAGTTCTGACATGGAAAGACATAAATCAGACTGCTCACTTTGAAGGTTTCTAAGATAATGGTTTGTAATTTCGAATGTAGCAAACACAGAATTTTACACAAAGTCGGAACATTTTTAAGCGCAAAATCACGTTTAAACAGTCTACTTCGATGCTCGTCACATATGGCATAATTGGAACATTTTTGATGATACCAAAATGAAACTTTGCGTAAAATTGCTCTGCTTTTTTAAGATAATTTCATGTACGATGTAGGTCAATATATTTTCCTAGTGGACACAAAATCATTCCTGGTCAAGATGAAAGTTCAGAACCAATAGCATTCATTGAATAGCCATTGATGTAGACTAGCTACAAGTCAATAAAACAAGATATAGTACGATGCCTATTTTTCATTTTTATTATTTTTTCCTATTTTTCCTAGCATACTTTTCGGAACTAGCTAGCTTTCTCCAGTAAAGTTGGCTAGTATTTATTTTAGAAATTCAGCCATATCCAGAGACAAGCCACCGAGATTGAAAACAAAATGTTTTGAAAATTAAAAACAAGAAAAACATAATTCCCTAAGCCTTGGATGAGACTGTCCTAGTTCCTAGCTATTTACGGCATAGTGACATCAATTCTATAAGGGTTAAGCCTATTCAATCTTCTTAACCTAATTTTAACTGACGAAAGTTTAGCCTTATCAATCCGGGAAGATTATTGTCAGATTTAAAACAATACCCCAGAATCTGCTTTCCGCAATATGATTTGACCATGCCTCTGGACGTGTGCGATCTGCAAGGGAAATGAACAGAATCACCCCCACTATACATGTTAAAATTAGAATTAAATGTAGGCTGGTGTGTACATTTTGTTTTTCGCATACAGCATGAGATAAACGAAGTTGTCAAGCAGTTCTCCATAAAGTCACACAATTCCTATTTAAAGTTAATCAGCTACGGAAATCAAATAGAAGAGAGGTCACAATGCTTAAAATGCAAAAAAAAAACTGTCAAATAAGACGACTTAAAGCAGATTATTCATGACTTGAGCTTGTGAAAACAGATTAGAGGTTTTCCTATGAAATTACCCACACGGTGAAGTCAATAAAAAAAAAAAAAAAAAAAAAAAAAAAAAAAAAAAAAAAAAAAAAAGTCAGCAGTCAGTTTTTATTTTTACTCAGTAGTGTGTATAATTATTTATTATAGCAAGTACATCATTAAAGAAAGATCCGGAAAGTTTCTTACAGCCAAAACACAGGCAGG
Source organism: Rugalucina vietnamica (assembly GCA_964017185.1). Classification (NCBI taxonomy): domain Eukaryota; kingdom Metazoa; phylum Mollusca; class Bivalvia; order Lucinida; family Lucinidae; genus Rugalucina; species Rugalucina vietnamica. Next base: position 4,696,596 of record OZ024873.1, read on the forward strand.
ACAGATATAGATACCCGAAAGGAGTATGTATAAAATGTATAGAAATCGAACAGATTAACCATTTTCCACTTACAGAAAATCGATAGGGTCACTGAAGAGGCTTGAGTAGCCGAAACCGCGGTATGGCCCATCAGTTTTCTCATAAATATGTTTGCTGCTTTTAAAGGGTCTCAGTTCTGTTCTTATTTTTCTTCTAAAACAAACTGAACTTGGGTAATGTAAATCTGTATTTGCTTGTCTTTGATGATTCATTGACTAGTTAGAGATTTACCACGAGGACCAAACAACACTTTCATATTTTCATTTAAGTTCGGGTAACTGAGTGGCCGCCTATTGGGGAATAGCAATAGTTTTATATTACTGATCGTTCCAAAGCGATATTTCTGTTGTGGTTTCATTTGATTCATGTTTTGGAGTCAAACCTTTGTGGTGTTCGAACCTTATATACGTTTTCAAATTTTCATTTAAGTTCGGGTAACTGAGTGGCCGCCTATTGGGAAATAGCAGCTCAATCGGCTTACGATATGTTTTCTAAGTTTAAGTACCTAATTGTCGATTTAGTTTTAACCACCTCGGTTTTTGGAGTGGAAAATTCTTTGTTATTGCGCCTTTTCCTGATCATAGCCTACTTGTACCTTTTTATGGATGGCACGGATATTGACCTCAGGCGGGTCTTTTTTTGTCTGTTCTTTATTCGGGCAATTGATGTTTAATGAGATTAGAACAGTCTATTCCTCGGTATTTTTGAAATTCTGAATAATCTTCCATTTCTTGGTGGCTGAAGAATCAATGTAATTTACAAAATCTTTAAAAAGCGTAAATGTCAAATGTAGCTGTACAAGTGATACATAATTGAGCCGCCTCATGGGAAAACCAACAATCTGCATAGGCGAAAACAAAGACGCAGATCAGCTTCGCGGTAACCGCGAAGCTGATCAGCGCCTTTGTTTTCGCTACTCGGATAGTACAATTCCTAATCTACTTAAATCCGAAATTTCAAGCTTCAAGCTCTTTTCTGTGCTTGTGCAGGCCGGTTTGTGTCGGACCTGTTCGGAAACCACATTGTTGGTTTTCCCACGAGGCGGCTCAATTATAAGACAATATTTCTCCTCATCCATTACATTCCCATGCAGTGATTCTTCTGTAGTTTTCTGCTATTATGAAACGAACATGACTTCAGGTTTACACTGCCAGTTAGATCACGCCCTTGAAAATAACGCATACCTGCCTGCTCTCATGTCATTTCTAAACGAACACAGTTTTTTTTTTTTTTTTTTCAAAAACAAAGGTTTTGAAAGCTCACGATATGAATATTAACAGCCGCTAGGTCTTTAATTTGAACAATTAGTCGGCCATTATGGAATGACCTATTTAATGAGTGCAATAATACAGTTCTCAGCAACCAATAATAAGTGCGTTATACATTAGCGAACATAATGGCAAAATGCTCTAAGAATGTCTTTGTCGGAGCGCGCTTTCCTAGAAAAATCAGATGTCACAAATCAATGGATAGGAAGCACTTTAAAATTTCTTGGAGGATATGTCTGCGCTTTGCAAATTTGTACTTATCTAGCCTTGCAACACAAACTGTGTCAAACGGAATGAAATTGGAACCCATCACGAAAACTTGCCAAAGCAATAAACTTGATTTTTATTTTTGATAAAATTCAGTTGAGAAATTAGATATTTTTCTTAATTAAGCTCAAAACATAGATTGTGCGTATATGTTTCGACGAGGCGGTTCTAACGAGTACCAATAATCTATGTTTTGGATAAAAAATAAGACAAAATGGGATACCACTTTACACACCAGTTTTACTGTTATAAAATTTGGTGTTTTAGGGGGTATTTCAGGAAATCAAATTTTCTTCTGGTGATATCTTTGTCAGCTTTGTAAAATTTATTAAATGAGATAATAAAAGCCTTTATTAGATTCTTGGACTAATATGGTGGGCATTGGTTCTGATGGCATCAGTTCCTGACCATCGCTTACTTTAAGGTTTGCTACAAACACGTAAAGCACATGTCCTGAAACAGAGTCCAGGAGACAGTGTGAATTGATTGGCAAGTGATCTTGTAGGCTTAATTGCAAAAGTTCTGATTTCGACTTTAAATTAAACTATTTGTCCTGATGCTATTTCTGAGCAGAAATGTCTAATTCTGTATAATTAGACCATTTAAATGAATGTGTAACTAACGTGTGACTGTAAATGTTCTACATTACATGTACAAATGACGATTATGCCAACATAGCCCATAATGGTGTAAACAATCAAAACTCTTTCTAACCTTAGTAGTGCGGGAGGAAAGTTTAGATATGAAATTCTCTCTCGCAGTTGTTGCTAGTACTTGAAGCTTTATCAATGCAGAAGCTTAGTGTGAGGTTACGGCTATGTTATAAAAATAAAACTGAGATCCTTTAAGAGCAGTGGACATATTAATGAGAAAGGGGATGGGCCATATCGCGGTTTCGCTTACTTAAGCCTCTTCAGTGACCCTATAGATTTGATTTGGCAGCATGGAGCCAAAGGGAATTACTATATTTTTGTATCTTTCAACAGGATAGTCGACACCAGGACTAGTTTAATCCAAATGGGCGAAATATATTTAAACGTTGTTTAGAAAGAAATCTTAACCGATAACAATTTTCTTATTTCTAAAAATACCAGGCTCGCTGATCTCAAAGGACCAAAATGAAAATACTAAAGATGATGTACGGAGAGATTTTTAGGGCCGCTACGCGGCACAACACCAGCTGCAGTAATAGCAAATAAAAATAAAACTGAGATCCTTTAAGAGCAGTGAACATATTAATGAGAAATGAGATGGGCCATACCGCGATTTCGGCTACTAAAGCCTCTTCAGTGATCCTATACATTTGGCAACATGGAGCCAAAGGGAGTTACTATATTTTTTGCATCTTTCAACAGGATAGTCGACACAAGAAGTAGTTTAATCATCACTCGATCATCTCACCGCTGTGTCTGGTGTGGGTTCGAGCCCCGCTCTGGCCACATGTGAGACAAGCCAAGTTCTGCTTGCGGGTGTGCCAGGTGGTTTTTTTCGGGATTCTTCCGTTTTCGCCCCACCTTTCGATTGGCCCGTCTCATATGAGCTGAAATAATCTTGAAAGGGACGTAAAACTGAATTAAAAAAAAAAAAAAAAAAAAAAAAAAAAAAAAAAAAAAAAAAACTAGTTTGATCCAAATGGGGCCAAATATATTTAAACGTTGTTTAGAAAATGAATCTAAACCGATAATATTTTTCTTATTTCTAAGAATACCCTCGCTGATCTCAAAGGACCAAAATGAAAATATAATCTGCACTATGGATGATGTATGGGGAGACTTTTAGTCTACACGGTACTAGTTTAAGCCCGCCAGTAATTTTATATAACTGATCGTTTTACTTTTGTTGTAGTTCTTACTTTTTATGTCTTGGTGTTTAATTTTTGTGCTGTTTGATTATTTTGTGTTGAACATTTCCATCTTATGATGGTTTTCATATTTTAGTTAGGTTGTGGTAACTGACCACCTATTGGAAAATGGCTGCTCACTCGGTATCTCCATCGTCGGGCAGCTTATTGAATATGTAGTCCTGGTTTTTTATTCATCATGGTGGTTTTTTCATGATTTATCTGTTTGTCCTTGATGATCCATTGACTAGTTAGAGATTCACCGCGAGAACCGCACAATCAACTAAATGTTTGAAAAACACTACAGAAGCTGATGGAGAGGTTATGCGTCTATAAAATCGATTTAAGCCCGCTAGTAATTTTGTATTTCTGATCGTTCCAGTGCGATACTTCTGTGGTGGTTCTTATTGTTTTATGTCTTCAGTTGGTGTTGATTTTTGTGCTGTTAGCTCCGTATGTACGTGTACATTTTTATATTGGTGACTGAGTGACCAGCGTTTTGGAAAATAGCTGCTCACTCGGCTTGCGATATGTTTTCTTAGTATTAGTACCTGATTGTTAGTTTGGCTTTTTCCCCACCTCGGTTTTTGTCGTTGGAGTTTCTTTCTGATTGCGTCATTTCCTGATCATTGACTACTTTTACTTTTGTACGTTATGTTTTCTTAGTATAAGTACCAAATTGTCAATTTAGTTTTTTCCCACCTCGGGTTTTGGAGTGGGACTTTCTTTCTGAATGCCTCATTTCCTTATCATTGCCTATTTGTACCTACTTGTACAAAGCTGCCTAGCAGGCTCTTCCATGAAAGGAAAATGCCCAGAGCTATGTGAGGGGAAAACCCTTTAGCAGTTTTATGATATACAGCTGTAGTTGTTATGTTTATTGTTCTGACTGATCCACTCACATTTTACTAACACCTAGGAAAATTATATCTGTAGCAAATAAAAATTAAAACTGAGATCCTTTAAGAGCAGTAAAAACATTAATGAGAAAGGGGATGGGCCATACCGCTGTTTCGACTATTAAAGTCTCGTCAGTGACCCTTTAGATTTGGCAACATGGAGCCAAAGAGAATTACTGAAATTTCGCAACTTTCAACAGGGTAGTCGATACAAAGACTAGTATAATCTAAATAATGAGACCAAATACATTAAACATTGGTAAGAAAATGAATCTTAACCGATAATAAATTTCTGATTTCTCAGAATATCCTCGCTGATCTCAAAGGAACAAAAGGAAAATATAACCTGCACTATGGATGATGTACGGGGAGACTTTTTAGGGCCGCCACACGGCACAACACCAGCTTCAGTCATAGCAAATAAAAATTAAAACTGAGATCCTTTAAGAGCAGTAAAAACATTAATGAGAAAGGGGATGGGCCATACCGATGTTTCGACTATTAAAGTCTCGTCAGTGACCCTTTAGATTTGGCAACATGGAGCCAAAGAGAATTACTGAAAATTCGCAACTTTCAACAGGGTAGTCGATACAAAGACTAGTATAATCTACACAAAACGGACCAGGAAAATGAATACATCATATTAAAACGAACAGAATTATATTCATTTACACAGAATCTGGTCAATCAGATATAAAATTGCTATAGCTATACAGGTACGGGTAAGGGGGGATGCTTAAACTAGGGAGGCTGGGGCTTAAACTAACTCAACAGTATTAAAAGTATGGGTTTGATTGAAGCTCAGCTGTTTGAGCATGTTCTTGGAGAAAGCATCAGTCTAGTAACAACTGAAGAATTACACTGCCACTGTACTGTACTCGTAGTACTCCTTCGCAGATTACTTGTGTAATTTATCCGTGCTTGAATCCTTACAAATTGAGCTGCTAATGTGCCATTTTCTGAATTGCAGATGCAAAATAATTGTGATATCGACAGCGTTTTTATACATGTACGGGTATATAACAACTAAAATAATAATATTATTTTCTAAGAAATAATCCACGAAATTGTTTGTCCCGAGTAAAAAGGCATCTGTTTTCTTTCTGCGAAAAGTTTGAAGAAAGAAAATATTGAAAAGGCGGCAAAGAAATGCACGTAAAGTTTTATATCAAATGTATTGTGGAAAATTCGAGTACAGGAAAGCAAACCTTATAGACCAAGATAATGCGGCTTACTATGAAGCGCCTCATTTAAATATAACGTTTGTATGCTTTTCGTGCAAGCTAACAATCATTATCTGTATAGTTCGGCAAATGGGTCACTGTATGGGCGGCAACTTTAATATTCATATCTGGGCGTGGTCGGCTAGTCCATCTGTTCATGTAGGGAGATAATAGAAAAGTCGAATTCAGTCAGCCTAGAGCGCTGTCACGTATTTTACCGTTAAAGATCAGCTACCTATTTTGTTCAATCCAGTAAACTAGACAAACTCGGATTTTCATTCTAACGGACAACATGTGAGTTAAGTCTTTCAACTGTATACCTTTAGCTTTTACCTAGGTCAAAAGTAAGTAAACCATAACCACTAAACGCCCATACAGTGACCTATTTGCCGAGCTATACATTCATCGACGAGGTTAACCGCGGACTGGTAAATGTTTCACCTTAACAGCTGATCCAGAGCTTAATTTATTTTCAAGAAAAAAATGTAGGGCAAAAGCTTTTATACCTAGCCATATTAAAATTGTTTAAGACTCAGAAAGTACCGACTGTCACCTTGTGTTAAGAGTTCATGCCCAGAAAGCCCGTTAATATTCAAACTCTTACAAGGGAGTTATATGAAGCTCTACGCAAGTCACATAAAAAAAGGGACATTCTACAGATTGAGTATTAATTTTCTTCCGTACGTTATATAGCTGGGGTCTTATATTGATATGAGCTCTCGGTTCTGGTCTGATCTATAACTTTTCGGCTACCTGTTTCTAGTTTTGAGAAAAATAAGCTTTGGCAATGACGGTAAATTCATTCTGTCTTGTAATGAAGAGGACTTTTTTACTCCACGACCAAGTTGGGGACAAATACTTGTATTTAGCAGTAACAACTGCCATGCAAAACGTTTTTCATCAACAATTAAAAAAGTATGTTTTCTTGAAACTGCAACACCCATGAAATTGGTACGAGGTCTTTTGACAGTGCCCATTTCCAGAGAGAATTCAGGAAACAACCTGAAACATGCTTGGACAAGCTTCTCTAGTCCTGAATGGTTAGGTAAAATGAGATCAAACAAAACAATTTCTCATTAGACCTATTTTCATGTAACATTTTTGTCTTGATCACAGCATACAAACAGACACAAGTCAGCAAAGAACCATAATTTGTGACTATTTGAAGTCTTGCCAACGTGATTTAGGCTAATGTACTTAATGGTGCATGAAGCTTATGAAATCAGGCGTTAAGATTTCTAAATAAAGTCTTCTATAAGATTGTGTGTTCACTGCTCTTCAAGGATCTCAGTTTAAATTTTTATTCTATAAGATTGTTTCTTTCTTCTGGCAAAGTGGCCATTTATCTTCTCTGGCGGTATAGCGTCGCTTGAAGTGACATAAACATACATCTGCAAAGTACCACCAGTAAGCCGCAGCGTGATATTATGCAAGTTTGGTGCCATACCAAAAGGACCGTGTGTCGAAGTGGAGTACGACGTCGTATGGTTACCAATGCTGCATATGACGTAGCAAGAATCACTGGGATATAGTCAAACTTAATGAATAATAGACAATCAAATGTTTTATCCAATAAGGCGTAACCCGGACGAAGCCACATAAAAGGTAATGTTCAACATGAACTGATCTGTTATAAAAAAGTACAAGTAGGCAAAGATCAGGAAAAGGCGCAATCAGAAAAAGACTCCCACTCCAAAAACCAAGGTGGGAAAAAAAACTAACAATCAGGTACTTATACCATGAAAACATTTCGTAAGCCGAATGAGCAGCTATTTTCCCAATAGGTGGCCACTCAGTTACCTTAACTTAACTAAAAATATGCAAACATACATAAGGCGCCAACAGCACAAAAATATTTTAAACACCAAGACATAAAACAAAAAGAACCACCACAGAAGTATCGACTCGGAACGATCAGTAACACAAAGTTACTGGCGGGTTTAAATCGATTTTACACGGCCGTAACCTCACCCTCAGCTTCTGCAGTGGTTCATAACATTTAGTTAGTTCTTCGGTCCTCGTGGTGAATCTCTAACTAGTAAATGAATCATCAAGAACAAACAAATAAATCATGATAAACATCCTGATGAATCAAAAACCAGGACTCACAGATTCAGTAAGCTGCCCGACGATGGAGATCCCTGGGCGCCAAATAACTTACTAACTCCGGAGCTAAAGAAAAACATCAGTTGGACCCCGGTGGGCCAAGCAACAGACAAGAAGCTTCGGCCCCAACCAACTAAAATAAATAGCTTTAAGTCGGGGCCATCATAGAGTCTGACGCCCGACCCACCGGCGTGCAATTAAAGAAGGCAGCATAATTATCTTTTCGCTAACCTCAACCATTATGCATACATCACTTCTGGGCTCTTATATGATGCCACAAGCTCGTACGGGGGAAGACGTAAATCACAAAACAGTGATGTTGCAAAGCCAAAATAATAGCCATTCGGTAACACTGACGTGTATTGTAATTGACGACGTCCGTAACAATAATGTAAATTTTCATTGAAAATATCTACACTTTGAAGGCGATGAAATCATATTTTAAAAGTCATATGGCCATTTAATAAATTTCATATGAAATGACCACGAGTGTAAGATCCTCTATTTTCTATATTGTAACGACTGTGGTATCTATCCTCAAAAGTATGGACAAATGACCTACAAAACTGACGGTGGTTATAGTTTGGTGCTTTCTTCTGAGGCTATCCTTATGCTTGCTTAATAATACAAGCCAATCCAAATCAGTAACTTTTGATGTCCTTCTATAACAACGTTGATATCTCTTGCCGTCATGGAGGGTACCGAATTGTATCCAGCCTGCGTATTCACGTAATGCTCTGCTTTTGTTTCAGCGGCTTTACAGTGTTTTACAGTGAGAGTGCTTATTCCATACATCAAACGGCTGCACGAACCTATACCGAATAATACTCATATCATGAAATGAGCCGCCTCGTGGGAAAACCAACAATGTGGTTTCCGAACAGGTCCGACACAAACCGGCCTGTACAAGCACAGAAAAGAGCTAGAAGCTTGAAATTTTGGATTTAGAAAGTAGAGTAATTGTACTATCCGTGTAGCGAAAACAAAGGCGCTGACCAGCTTCGCGGTCACCGCGAAGCTGATCTGCGCATTTGTTTTCGCATAAGCAGATTGTTGGTTTTCTCACGAGGCGGCTCAAATGTCAATGCATCCATTAATATATAAAAACGCGACAAAACCATTCATAACGCGCTAAATATCAACATACAAAGGCATTGATCAAACAGTTTGATGCAATTTATTTCCGGATTCTGATTTTATTCCTATTTCAAAAGGGAGAAACTCAGACTTAGGTAACATGAAGTTCATATGATCACTACATGTTAAACTTTATAATAGCAATAAGAAATAAACCAGTTTGAATTCCAAGTAGGAAAAATAAAATAAAGCAATGATCGGGAGCTGGTGCAATCAGAAATTAAGTCCCACCTGTAAAGCCTACATGAAAACAACTAAAGGAGGGATTGTGTACTAATGATTGAGCAATTAATTCCCCCAAGATGACAGAATCCGCGTAATCACCACGATCTCACCAATGCGGATATATCTATATGGTATTGGATAGGATTTTATCTTTTTCCTCGCCTTATCTTGTTGTGACATATCGCTTCACATATCTTGATTAATAATCATTCATTATGATGATTATAATATGATGATCCTATCTTCCATTTGGGTCAATTATCAATTCAAGACATGGTATTCGTGCCATACCTCGGCGCAGTAAGTGGTCGGCGACAAAACAAATCTTCGACAAAATCGTTCAGACGGAATTAGCTATCAAGTGTCGTTAATTCAACAAGGGATCTGTTTTGTCTAGAAATAGGACCGATAAGTACAGAATTATTGTTTAATGTTCTATATGTGTACCGCTCGTGTCTGGCTGGTTGGTCGCATGGGTTGTTATGTGACATATCGGAAATACATGACCTACCTTACGGAGGAGTGGCTTCTTGACAACCGTCCCGATACTGAATATGTGTCATAGTTGCTACAATAGTATAGCTTGCCAAATAGGCTACTGTGTATGCGGCAGTTTAATATTCATATCTAGGCGTCATGGAATAGTATTATTTTATACATATATTCAAAGAAAGGCTCAAAGAAAAGTCAAACTCAGTAAGTGTAGACCACAGTCACATGTTTCAAACCGTTAGAAATCGGCCACCTGTAGTTTGTTCAATCCATTGAATTAGGTATAGCTCGATGTTGACCTCTGGTGCATCAAACAGTGCCCGCCAAAGATCAAAGTCAAGCTATACTTTTGTATATCATTCATATTTCTTAACGTAAATCTTAGAGTTGGGTCTTTTAACTGTATCCAGATAGTGTTTAACCTATTTAAGAAGTAAATCATCCACTGAAGTGTATTCATGAGGTAATGCCCACACGGTAACCCATATGAAGCTGTACATGTATACTAAACCTATGTCCTAAGAACACTCACCTGAGATTTGGTCTTTGAAAAATGACATTGGCCTTGAATATTTTCATTTACTCGGTAAACTGTCTGTATCCACCAGTTTTCATGCCACTAGGTTATAACAATTTTTGAAAAATATTTTGTTTCACGTCTTATACCATTAAAAACCTAATGTGTACTTGCTATAAAATATAAAAAAAATACCCTGAACCAATGTCAATAAATGATTTTTACATTGTATATTAGCATGACGCCATTTTCTCAATTAGTTGCCTTTATCTACAATCTTTCATGTTACACATGCTACAAAACTTCCTTGAAAATTCAATATAACTTATAACTTTTCCCCCGTAAAAATTTAATTATTAAACTCATAATTTCTATAAATTATGATGGAAAGGTACAAGTAGGCAAAGATCAGGAAAAGGCGCAATCAGAGAAAGATTCCCACTCCAAAAACCGAGGTGGGAAAAAAACAAACAATCAGGTACTTATACCATAAATACATATCGTAAGCCGAATAAGCAGCTATTTTCCCAATAGGTGGCCACTCAGTTACCTTAACTAAAAACCAGTGATATTCACAGGGTAGTGTAAATTCCCTGTTACTGGACGGTCATTTCGATCCGATTAATGTTCGATTTGGTGTTTCTACTGACCAATGTCCTGATCTGTCGTTTCAAGTCTTTTAGCTTTATTATGATCGAATAGGCAATCTTCCTATCAGTGCCTTGTAATTCGACCAGACGTGAGACAATTGAGCCACCTCGTGGGAAAACCAACAATGTGGTTTCCGAACAGGTCTTAAGTAGAGGAGAAATTGTACTTTCCTAGTAGCGAAAACAAAGACGCTGATCAGCTTCGCGGTTACCGCGAAGCTGATCTGCGTCTTTGTTTTCGCATATGCAGATTGTTGGTTTTCCCATGAGGCGGCTCAATTATTATTGAAAACTTATGTTGAAAAGTTATGAGCCGCGTCATGAGAAACCCGGATTTTTGCCTATGCGAAAACAAAGGCACAGACCAGCTTCGCAGTAACTGCGAAGCTGGGGTTAGTAACTCAAAGCGATCTTAAGCTTAAGATCAACTTACGACCAACTTAAGTATCTCTTCGGGATTATGGTGATTAACTGAAAAGGACCTTAAGTTACGGTGACAACTTAACAGCATCGTAACTTTACGGTCAACTCAAGCCACCTTAGCATTATATTATCGTACGAGTGGCGCCTTTCATTTAAAAAATGTTACGATAGTTTAGAGAAGCTGGAATAGCAATGGCGTAAATTCTAAGGCGGTCATCTTAAGATCATCGTAAGTATGTCGTAAGAAGGGGACTTACGATGCCTTCGAGTTACTAACGCCTGGTCAGTGCCTTTGTTTTCGCTACACGGATAGTGCAATTCTTCCTCTACTTATATCCAAAATTTCAAGCTTCTACGTAACCTTCTTCTGTAGCTGTACAGACCGGTTAGTGTCGTACCTGGTCGGAAACCCCGAAGACCGGTTTTCTCACGTGGCGGCTCATATCAAATCACGTGTAATATGTTCTGTATTATTATAGAAATGACGACTGCTTTGTATTAAATCTAGTGAAGATATATCTGTGATGCCACTGAAAAAAACATGGATACGTATGCGATCAGCGCCTTTGTTTTCGCTGCACGGATAGTACAATTCTTCTTCTTTCTAAATCTAAATTTTCCAGCCTCTCGCATTCTTCTGTACTTGTACAGCTCCGTTTGTGTCTGACCTGGTCGGAGACCAAGATTCTTCGTTTTCTCATGCGTAGGCTCATATACATCTTAAAATGGCACGCTGATTTTCTTACATAATGTGCAGGTGTCGGTCATTTCTGGCAAAATAAGACCTAAGAATTAAGTGAGACAACAATCATAAGTCAGGAAGTGATTGGGCGTAAAATTGCCCCGCTTGTTCAGAAAATTTAATGTAATAATTAGGTCAGCTTATTTTCGTAAGGGAACCGAGATCATTTCCTGATTAAGGACCCCAATTAGGTTGAAGCTTTGCTTGTTGATTTAAAAGCATCACATTAGAATGAATAAAATTGAGCCTTAACTCCTGGTCTCTGTAGGACATACTGACACCAATTTCGTTAGAATCAAGCTAATTGATTCTTCTAAGCCTTAATTTAGCCGAACACTGCTCTAGCATAGCCAATCTGGGATGGTTACTACAATAGCTACATAAACTTGAAAACTGCATGTTACGATTAGGCTCCTTGACTTTCTCTCTCTCCCTTTGACTTGTTTGTAGGATTTACATCTTAATTCTCCCTTTGTTGACCACAGTGGCCAAGGTAAAAATAAGCAATAATCGGGAAGTGGTGCAATTAGAATCAAAGTCGTGTCTAAAACTTCGCGGTGAGGAAAAACTAATTTGACATCAAAAACCAAGGGGGCAGCTATTCCCCTGAAGGTGGTTTATCAGTAAAGTACAAATTAAATACGCACATAAAATTCGCAAACCACACAAAAACATCGACACCGAACCGTGGGACAACTAGAACCATAACAGAAGTACAGCCTTAGAACGATGCGGACAACAACAACGACGACGATGACGGACGCCAAAGCATACCTATTCTATAATCTCACCTGAGCCGTCAGGCCAACATTTTTATGAAAATCGGTGGAACGGTCATCTATTTATGGCATATGGTAGCCGCCATTTTGTTTGCTTGTCCTGTGATCAAAATGAAACAGACTAATGCACAGTATTTGTAGTATTTGTTTACACTCGAAAACTAAAATGTATTTTTCATTAAATGAATCGAGGACATTTTATTCATTTTCGTTTTTAATGCTAGGAACTAGCTACATGGAAATGGCATATGTACATATACATGCATTAGTTGTAATTAAGTGCGGATCTGACAAAAATGATCTTCGGGCTTCAAATAATGCAATTTATGTTTCAATATCAAATTAATCCTAGATATTTGGAATTACATATATTAAACAAAAATACCTTAATAGTATCATACAAACAATAATGCAAAGTATTCCAAAATGATTTGAGCCGCGACGCGAGAAAACCGGTCTTCGGGGTTTCCGACCAGGTCCGACACAAACCGGCCTGTACAAGCTCAGAAAAGAGCTAGAAGCTTGAAATTTCGGATTTAAGTAGAAGAGGAATTGTACTATCCGAGTAGCGAAAACAAAGGCGCTGATCAGCTTCGCGGTTACCGCGAAGCTGATCTGCGCCTTTGTTTTCGCATAGGCAAAAATCCGGTTTTCTCACGATGCGGCTCATTTGAATCATGCATTAAGTGGTACTATCCGCTTTTGTGGAACACCCATTCAAATGCTTGTTTTATATGTAGAGTGTGGATTTGTGCCTTTTGCACAGACGTGTGAGTCTATTTTTTCTTTCGTGACAAACGAGTTTGAAAAAGAAGAAAAATGGTGTAATACAGTCTTGTTTATCTTAAATACACAATATGAATGCAGTCATTGATCAATTTCCAGTTCAAAAGCATGAACTATAGGATCATCCGCCTCATAATTTCTCATATTGTCAATTACACACTGCATATCATCATCGATAAAATAATCACAATTTGCATCATAATGTCCTTCAATGTAAACTGGATTTATATTAGCTTGGGGTCCATGGCCATCTGCATCCAAATTTGCTGCGATTGGAACTGGCTTTCTGGGCATTGCATACTCCAGCTTAGGCCAGAACCATGGGTCACCGTATTTAAAATAAGTTCTAGTTTTCAGGTAATTTTTCAACTGATGGTCATCCATATCTAAGTTAATGTCATGAAGCAGCACCATAATGATTCTGTTTTTCCTCTCCTCTAGCAACTGATAATGAGCTGTTTGAAATTCATATTGACACCACTCACTGTTCAGAAAGTTATCCGACAGGATGATTATCACTCGCTTGCTCTGTTCTACGGCTGATATAATCGATTCTGCTATCGAGGCACCCACTGCAAAGTCGCGATAGTGAACACATAATCGATAGCCTGGTCTTCCCTGGCGTTCCTCCTCTAAATATGGTGCAAGTTCTCTAACTACATAACCCTCGTCGTGGCTACTATAAGAAACAAAAGCGTCGTATGGTCTGTTGCGGTCATCTTTGTTTTCTTTTCCACTAAGTCTCCAACCAAATTTGACAAAGCACCAAACTTTCAGAAATTCGCGTTTCCAAAATAAAATACAAAATGTAATTATGCCCAAAAATGTTAGGGACAGCACCACACTCATAGCGACGGTGGCAGGCTTGCTTAATCGATCTATCTCTGTGTTCGTGTGATTGTAAATCACTGTTTCGTTGTCACAAAAGTCTGGTAGATGGACATCAGCCAAAGGATACTTTTCTACAATATTAGCAGTTGAAGTTTGCCTTGCACAAGTTACATTCGTGAAATCTAAAATGTTGTGAGCGTGTGAAATCGTAAAGTTTTTCATTCGTTCAAGATATTTGCAGTCACAAGACCATGGATTATTTGAGAGTTCTAGTTGCGCAATATAAGACATACTTTCGAATTCGTATCCGGTAATGGTATTCAGGTTATTATGGGACAAATCTAAATAATCTAAAGCTGTTAGATGAGAGAACGTCTTTTCAGAAATAAAACTTATCTTGTTATATTGCAGTATAAGAGTCTTTAATTTTGTTACTTGATGGAACATCAGGTTGCTTATACTTGTGAGCAAATTGTATCCAAGATCTAGTTTTGTGAGACTTACTAGTCCATCAAAGGCTTCTTTATGTACAAACGAAATATTGCAAAATTGAAGCACTAGTTCGTTAAGTCTTTTAAGATTTTTAAATTTTTTATGTCCAAGAGCGAAAAGATGATTTTCTGAAAGATCCTTGAGATACACTTTCAGGAATCGATGTGAGATGTGCATCTACGCAGTCAATGACGCCCACATCCTTCGGATTCCTGCTATGGTAGCAGGTGCAGTTTGTAGGACAATACGTTTTACATGAACATTGTTCTTCATAACAACAATTACATCCTGCAAAACAGTTTTCCTTATATTCACAAAGGAATTTGTCCACTGGAATGTTCTCCAGGAAGTCATTCGGATGGCGATATGTGTGTTGGCAATACAGAGCCGAAAAATCACGTATGATGTACGATGTACGAGAAATAGCACTTTGTACTCTATCATCATCTTTAATCCACACTAGTTTACAGTCACAATTAAACGGGTTATTTGCAAGATAAAAGGTAACCGGGCTTATTTTGTTAGGGTAAGGTTTCAGAACTAAGTTGGACATAGCGGATATATTATTGCCTTTCAGATCCACAACTCTCAAGTTTGGTAGCTTAAAAATAAAGCCTCCAAGTACGCTGATTTCGTTCCATGAAAGAAACAACTCTTCTACTGAGGACGGAAATAAGCCTCCCACCATCGGGGGCATAAGTCTTTTTATGACATTATACTTTAAATCAAGGACTCTCAAGTTCGAGAAATACGTAGGCGCAAACGAAGTCACAATATCATCAATTTTGTTATGGTTCAAAATTAAAACCTCCAATGGCGAATTTTCAGGAAAACTTTGATACTCTATCTTAGTGATACTATTGTGCGATAGATCCAACAGCTGCAGGTTCTTGTTTGTGTTGAAAACATTCTTCGGCAATGTCTTCACTTTGTTGTTCCGCATATTGATCCCTTTTAAGTTGACCAAGCCACTGAAGGAATTACTACCAACGGAAGTGATATCATTATGGCGCAAATCTAGTCCCCATATGGATACTGGAAGATAAGGTGCCTCTTGCATGTGGTTAAAAGACAAATTCAGTGTCCGCAGGGAGGTGAGAGGCAACAGGGCGTCGTGTTGTATATGTATTATATCATTGTGTTTCAAATCCAAAGTTGTTAAATTTGAAAGTCCATTAAATGAGTCATTATAAAGTGTTTGTAGGTTATTCTCACTTATGTTTAACAGTCGCATTTCTTTCTGTTTTTCAAAGGTTCCATTTGAAATACATGTTATATTGTTTCCCGAAATGTCGAGAATTTGAAGTTTCGTAAAATTCTGAATCACCGTTTTCGAAACATTTGTAATATGGGAATTGTTGCTTAGGAATAATGCTTTCAGTTCTTTCAGATGAGCTAATCCTTTCCAGATATGATCATCTAACACCATAGTTTCTAGTCGAAGAAAATTTAAGTTTTCAAGCTCAGAAAATAAGTTTTCATGTATGTCCTTAATGTAATTATGCGACAGCGATAAGGTTGTAATTTTTGTGTTATAGTGAAATATGTCTCGAGGTATGCGGAATATTCTGTTATTATCCAGTTGAACCACTTCTAGGTTTGCCATGTGTGTAAAAACAGAAGGCGAAATATGCGATATCAAGTTCCATGAAGCAGAAAGTAAGAGAAGATTGTTTGTTATCTCACTGAAATCTCTAGCAATGTCATGAAGCTTGTTATGCGAAATATCTATTATTTGAACATTTGTAGGTTTATCGCACATTAAACCTGTGTCTGCAAAGTCTTCTATTTCATTATGACTGATATTGACCATCCATAATCTGTCCAGATTGCACATAGAAGGCACCGCCTTTGTGTTGGTACTTGTGATAGAAATAACCTCAAGATTGGATACATCTGGAACTTGTAAACAGTCTGTATCAAACACTGTATTTTGTCCTCCTTCTATTATTAAAGTCTTCAACGATATCATTCCTTTAAATGCCTGACTCGTTACATTGGTGATCCGACAATCTTTTATCTTGAGATAAGTAAACGCATGTAACCCAGCAAACATGTTGTAATCGAGCAAACCTTCCAGTATAGCATTATCGCAGAAGATCAGTATGTGACTTGGATAGCTAGTATCGTTGAAAACACTGAAGTCCAAAAGTTTATAACTCAAAGCACGCACAGCACATGCAACTTTGACAAATGGAGGGCTTGTGTTCGGCAAACAGGTACATTCCCTGGGACATGGATACCCGTCGGGTGGAATGAACCATGAGGCATTCTGGTATTCCGGTGATGTCAGCGGTACTGTTGTTGTGCTTGGCGCATTCAAATTAAGTGAGGCTGTCGTTTGGGATAATGTGCCTTGTATTACGATGACAAAAAAGAGTAGAATATTCATTCTGAAGTAAGAAAAGGATAATACTGACAGAAATTGTAGAATATAAACAGTCGTAAAATCAAAATTTGCATAACCAATCTATCATGTTACTATATACGCTCGTTCGTGCATGAAATTTGTTTTCGTATAATGAGTAGGATCGGTTTTAACAGTAACACTATCGTAAAGAAAGTACATTTACGTTGTGTGCCAACTCATCGCGACAGTACATGTACGAAGGTTATTGTCAGACTGTGGAATTCTTTGTCGGTGATTATCAGGAAACCATGTACTTGAAATGTATATCTCCTTCAACCCCACTTTTATCTAGCAAAACTGGGGTTTGCAGGGGTATACCTATTTTTTCTTATTTTTGTTCCAAAACATAGATTGTGGTTACTCGTTAGAACCGCCCACAATCAATGTTTTGAGCAAAGATATTAAAGTTATCAAATATATTTCCAATGAAAATGTCAATTTTTAATGCTGAAAAAACAACTCTGTATATTGCATGGGCAAGTTTTCGTAATGTTAACTGAGCAAGTTTCCTGTAATGCTTCATGTTTTATTTGAGCCATATTCCGTAGCATCAGGAAAACATGTCCGTGTACGAGGGTGGGTCAAAAAGTTCTGTCATAGGTGTTATAACTTTGTAAATAGGCATGATAGGTTGTTGTATTATACCTTGATTGAAAGGGCTACATTACTCCTTTATAATGATGCCAAAATAATGCCCGAAAGAAATAAATACTAAGAAATATACGCCTTGAAAGACACCTGGGGTAAAACCAATGGCACGTTTTCTAGATTTTGTGAATATTATTGTGTGCGTTTCATGCGTCATATCTTCATAACTACTGATCAGATTTTCTTCAAATTTACAGTGTTAAATAATAGTATATTTAGAAAAGCAATGTGACAAAAATTACCGTTATCGATGAAATGCTGACTTTATAATAAAGCGATATACATGACGCCATTAAAATACTTACCCCTATAGCATTTCTGGCACCGCTGAACCATAATATGTGCTTGCTTTTTATGAGTTTACTACAGGGCACACTAGGATGAAAGAATAAAATGGTTAAATGCGTTTTAAGGTCCCTGGTCTACACGTAGATGTCAATAAATGCTCTTTGAATTTAAACTGTACTTTAATACATGTACAACAAGCCAATTTCAATATTTTCATTTGCAATAGCTCAATTAAAATCAATTGAATAATTTTGATTTTTGCAGGATATATTCATCTATGTTTGAAAAATACATTGCATGAATTATATTTTTTCGAAGTCGTTATTCTTTAAATAATATTCACAAATTCAAGAAAAGTGTCATTGGTTTTTGTCTTTCAAGGCGTCTATTTCGAACAATTTATTTATTTCGTGCATTCTTTTGGCATCATTATAAAGGAGAAATGTAGCCCTTTCAATCAAGGTAAGTAAAACAGCAGCCTATCATGTCTATTAACAAAGTTATAACACCTATGACAGAACTTTCTGACCCACCCTCGTAAAGTATACCCCCTCAAACCCCACTTTTATATAGTAAAACTGGGTTATGCAGGGGTATTCCTATTTTTCTTATTTTTGCTCCAAAACATAGATTGTGGGTACTCGTTAGAACCGCCTCGACGAGGCGGTTCTAACGTGTACCCACAATCTATGTTTTGAGCAAAAATAAGAAAAATATCAAAATTTTTCAGCTAAAAAATTCAATTTTTAAAGCTCAAAAATTCTCTGTATATTGCATGGGCAAGTTTTCGTAATGGAAGTTCATGACCAGTTGCAACATCAATATCCGCAAAAAAGTCTTAGGAATAAACAAGCATGTTCTGTTAAGTGCTCATTTCGGGGGCGTATAAAAAGCGAGAAAATAATATCGCGGGTGTGTTAAATTTGCGGGAATGTCGTATAGTGACAATTATTCAAATGTCTATTCAAAAATGTTGTTTGATCTTAACAGGAATGCATGTTTGGATGACTGTTGTTTGATATTTGTTGAATTGAGTATAAATGAAATAAAAGAATAAAAATAATTCAGAGAAGTGTGTTATTGATTCTATTTTACACACAATAGATTAATCATAGCAGACAAAAGGCGAGGATTGGAGCCCCGCGTTACGAAAACTTGCCCATGCAATAAACAGATATATTTTGAGCTTTAAAAATTGAAAATTTTCAGCTGAAAATGTTTGATATTTTCTTATTTTTAGCTCAAAACATAGATTGTGGGTACACGTTAGAACCGCCTCACCGAGGCGGTTCTAATGAGTACCCACAATCTATGTTTTGGAGCGAAAATAAGAAAAATAGGTATACCCCTGCAAACCCCAGTTTTGCTATATAAAAGTGGGTTTAAGGGGGTATATATTGCACGGACATGTTGATGGTAAAATCGCTTAAAGTCCTCAAGTAATTTCTGTACTGGCCATCCCAAGACGGTTCTGTCGTGATTTAACTTTTTCTAAATTTTTCTATTCATTCTTGATAAGTCCTTATTCGCCAATTATATTTTCTTAAAACTATAATTGTACTCATTGAATTAACCATTTAAAATTAGCAGTAATATATGGTAGCATTTTACCTACCTTTCTTGTGTTTTTGTTTCCTGGTAACTTAACAACAATGTTAATACATCTGAGACAAATTTTATGTTTTTGTTATCCACATATAATACAAGAATTTTATATAAACCTGTCCGGTTACTTTCAACTGAATAGATATACAAGAATTTTATATAAACATGTCCGATTCGGTATTTTGTGGTTTCATATTTCTAGCAAGTTATTGGGTAATACTTCCTTTTTAAATAAATACTGTTTTCTTTCAGTTGTTCATCCTTTTTCCTTTTCATCTATTTGTTTATTTACTTTCATTTTTATGGCTCTCGTGGGTAGTTTGCTTGATGCGCCTTGATGCACCTTGATGCACCTTTCTATCTGTACTCTCAAATGACGGTTGGTTGATTTTGGGTTTAACGTTCCACAAACAGCTACAGTCGTATAGCGATATGACTTCGGTTTATCATCCGACATACTAGAGAAGCCCAGAATGGAACCTGCGATCCCTGGTTACTTATCCACTGCGTGGATGCTGGTCACATAGGTTTTTATTGTTACTTTTAAGATGGTACCAATTTAACCTTAGTGGAGCGGCTTAATGAGAAAATACTTCAGTTGACGATACAAGCATGAAATTTTCACCATATGTTCTTTACATGACACACATCAATTTCTGATCCCTAGCCACTTGAAATTCCGCCATTTTCAAGATGGCCGCCATAAACAAAATGGCCGACAGTTGTGAAAGGAGTACATGTAGTAAATTGCTCATATCTTAGGTTCTTTTCATCATAGAACAACAATATTGATGCCAAAATGAAGCTAAATAAGTGTTCTTTGAAATTAAGTTCCATTATGCAAATTACCTCATTTGCATATTATGAATATTAATGAGATCTTACTTTTTTGGCTAAAAATTGAGAAAAAAAATCTTATTTTCTAAACGATGTAAAATGTTAAATGAAGTGGATATCTATGGCAATGATATTGCTATACCATATTGCTAGACCATAAATTATCATAAATTAACAAAAGCTAATTAGCATGTTCATGAATATTCATTTTAAAACATTTTAAGACTTTGGGTTCCCTTATCTATCAGTTAAGTTTAAAAAGTTCATACAGTTAATCGCTAATAGCTTAGGTCCTGTTCATCATAGAACATCAGTAGTGATACCAAATTGAAGTGTAATAATTGTTCTTTCCAATGGAGTTCAAATATGCAAATAACTTCATTTGCATATTTATGAATATTAAAAGGTCTTATTTTGTTGCCTAAAACTTGAAAGAAAAAAAAAACAATAAATTACATCTCATTCTCTGAATGATGTAAAATGTTAAATAAGATTTAAAACTCTTTCTACACAATAAAGAATCATAAATTAACAACAACCAATTAGCATATTCATGAATATTCATTTTTAAACATTCAAGACTGTGTCAGTTTAGTTAAGAAAGTTCATTCTGTAAATTGTCTATAAATATCAATTTCATTGTAAAATAAATGTCATTAATACAAGGTATATGTCAGTGTACTTTCAATCTAAGCTCGCATGTGTTCACTGGCTAACTGAATATCAAACCGTATTAATCATATAAAAACGCATGTTTGATCCCTATAGTGCATACCTCTGCATATATTTAAACTAAAAATTGACAATTTATGATTGTAGTGAGCTTCCCACGAATAAATTATTTCCCATTTAATTATTTGCTTAAATCTACTAATAAAAATTCAAACTGAGATCCTTTAAGAGCAGTGAACACATTAATGAGAAAGGTGATGGGCCATACCGCGGTTTCGACTATTTAAGTGTCGTCAGTGACCCTTTAGATTTGGCAACATGGAGCCAAAGAGAATTACTGGATTTTTGCAGTCTGTCGCCTGATCATATCATAATCATATCCTTTTTATAGTCCTTTGTCCTCATCTGAGGGTTGGACTTGTTTGACAAGTCTCCTTCTGTTAAAAGTTGCAAAATTACAGCAATTCGTTTTGGCTCCATGTTGCCAAATCTAAAGGGTCACAGAAGAGGCTAGAATAGCCGAAACCGTGGTATGGCCCATCACCTTTCTCACAAATATACTCACTGCTCTTAAAGGATCTCAGTTTTATTTGTATTTGCTATTACTGCAGCTGGTGTTGTGCCATGTGGCGGCCCTAAAAAGTCTCCCCGTACACAATTCATAGTACAGATTATATTTTCCTTTTGGTCCTTTGTGACCAGAGAGTGTATTTTGAGAAATCAGAAAGTTATTATCGGTTAAGATTCATTTTCTAACCAACTTTTACTGTATTTGGCCCCATTTTGATTAAACAAGTCTTTATTATTGACTACCCCGTTTAAAGTTGCAAAATTACAGCAATTCTCTTTGGCTCAATTTTGCCAATTCTAAAGGGTCACTGAAGAGGCTTGAATAGGCGAAACCGCGGTATGGCCCATCCGCTTTCTCACAAATATACTCACTGCGCTTAAAAGATCTCAGTTTTATTTTTATTCTTAGATGACCTCTCCACTCTGAGCGATTCTACGGATCGGCAGTATCCATTCTAACCTTCTTTTAGTCATCCAACAACATTTCATCCCATGATTTCCTTAGCTTGCCAGATCTATTCTGTACAACTACATTTAAATTGCGTACTTGAGAAATAAAGCCTTTAATGCGCTCTACATGTCCATACCATCTCATCTTTCCCCTCCGGTCAAGCCCCATGCCCCTGGTTTGGTATTGTCAGTTTGACGTTTCACCAGTAAACAATTCTGATTCTGATCTTGCTGGAGCGAAGCACTACATATATATCCTGAAGTCCAAGCTTTGAGAGAAGGGTGTCTGAGCTTACTTCATCATTCGCATTGAAATTACAGATCCAGCACATGATTGCACGGTCATTGCGCTGCAGGCGACAAAAGGTAGCCATTCATTGCCCATGTTTCTGCTGCATGTGGCAGTACATAAGTTGAATACACTTGACCTCTGGTCAAACGTGGCAGATTGCGATTGGTGTGGCGAGGGAGTAGTTGGAGGAACTTACCCTAAGCTGATTTGTACTGCGTGACTGCAGCCAGTTCACAACCTCCGCCAGCAGAAAGCATGTCTACCAGATAACAGAACTCTGGTACAGCTTCAACTTTTTTGTCATCAACAAGAACCTCCTTCACTAGCCTTGCATTTATGGGACGTGCCTTTCCTAGGCAGCCAGCACAGCTAAAATCAGGATCACGGCGCTAGGAGCCTTTGATTCCAGGACAAGCATCCACCACAGAAGACGGCATTTTTTCCTACACCTGTTTGACAGACGCCACAGGGATTCTTTCCAGATTTTTTTTTTCAGAAGGTTCAGATTGAGACCAGAGACCATGATCTTTGTCTTCCCCATGTTCACTCAAAGAACTTTCCTCTCAATCTCTGATTTCTAAGTCTTACAGGTTGTTTCTTCCATGGACTCGACAGTGTCATATCATTAATCATCTGCATACAGCACAACCCAAGGGCAGCCTGTGCAGAACTCCCTGGATAAAGCCTATAGCACAATAATGAAGAGTAGCGGGCTAAGGACAGAGCCCTATGAACACTTACTTTAGACACCAAACTCCTCACTGTATCCACTGCCCTCTCTAACCCTGCTTCTCATGATCTTATATATGGACTGGACCAGACGCACTAGTCATTCGTCAATTCTTAGTTTTGCATTGGCCACCAGATTACATCCCTCAGGAATCGATCAATTGCTTTCTTCAGATCAACGACGTCCATGTAGAGCAGCTTGTTAGTGCCCAAGTGCTTCTCTGGTATTTGATAAACTTATCAATCACTTAAATAAAAAATCATAATTTATAATTGCCAGTATGGCTCATTTCAAGCATACCAGCATGGGCGACAACCTACTTGCAAGTTCTTCGCTAATTGCTTTCTCCAAATACACATGGTCACAGTAGTCTAACACGGAACATCAAAAACTTTTGAAGATTAGGCCAAGGAGGCGATCGTACCTCATATTAAGTCATATGCAAGAAAACATTCCAGGGTGTATGTTTTTTTATTTATCGCCAAGATAGTCTCAACGATGAGACCAGGCAGAAAATAGTAACTGGTGTATACCGAAAAGTAATGGTAACTGCAGACCTCCAAAATCATGGAACAACTTCATCAGATATGATGAAAACAAAACGGAAATATTTGGGTTTCTTGTAGATAAATTTATTCTTGTGCAGAATTAAGCACAGGTCATAGTGACAAAAAGGAATGATGTTGTTTGCAATGTAGAAATTAAAGGTTTTCGGACGATTTCATAGGTTTCCCGCCCAAAGTTTGAGTGTTTCTGGCAGCTTCTGTGTGATTTGTATAGAAAATATGTTGCATTCTCTGCAAAATTCAACATTTGATCAATGCAACAACATGTTGGAAACCTCTTTATGTTACATACCTGCAGAATAAATGTATGTCAAAGGGGGAGGGGGTCAGATTTTTTCAAAAAAAATATTTTGTCAGAAAACATATTTTTTGCAATAGATTATCAAGAAAATGCTACAATATGCTTATTGCAGCCCAAAATTTTAGGTAGAAACTATTTATCCAAGAATAATAGGTGCAGCATCTTTATTAGATTTATAACTGTTAACAGCACTGTCCATCACTTATGCAAAAACCTGTACCTTAAATATATACTATGCAAAATAGATTAAGCCTTTTTACTTTGAGCAGTGACTCCATATGTTTTGTAGACATTAGGGAAGTTCCTCTGACAATGGCTTGCATGTATCAAATTATAGTAGCATCAGTCTTTGTGTGATGCTGAAGTGACATTTGATTTTAAGCCCACAGAGGCATATCTCAAGTAAAACATAAACCATCAAATATTGATAGACATATTTTGCATAGTATATTTATATGCATTATAAGTGTACACTTTGTGTATACCTGTTAAAATAGGACAGTCAGTCTGTTCATTCAGGTAGAACATACATATACAGTGTATTTCCATAGCCTTGGTGAACTACAAATAATGGACCTGAGCCCATTTATCGGTTTTGGGGCTTTTTGACAGCCTTCCCCCCCCCCCTTGCCCAAACATGGCATTTGGATATAATAAGTCATTTACAAAATTACAGTTGTGTTCAAAATATTTTGGTTGGGCAAGGGGGGGAACATGGTCTTATAAAAGGTTTCCTATTTCCTATATGATGCTATATTAAATTCAAAGATTTTGTCCAATTTTTAAGAAAGTCACTGCTTGAGTTACACAAAACATTGCATGCCTAAATACAATAGAAACTAATTTTTCGACTGCAGTAAACGTCATTTCAGTGCCTGGAACGTGAGATTTTGAAAATTTCTTGGGCATTTCACAAAAGAAATCTTCCGAAAACCTTCTTCAATACTTAGCTCGCACTTTTTGAAGGAAAGCACAATGGCATAGATCTTATATTAATGACATTTATTATACCAAGAAAGTGATAAATATAGACAAATCTACACCTTGAACATTTTACATGGTTCAGTGAATGAGTGGTGATTTTTTAAGTTTTAAGCAAAACAAAAACCTCATTTATATTCATATATATGCAAATGAGGCAATTTCCCTTTTTTTAACTCTATTTGAAATAACAATCATTTAGCTTCATTTTGATATCAATATCATTGTTCTGTTATGAACAGGACCAAAGATATGAGCACTTTACTGTATGAACTTTCTAAACCAAACTGATAGGTAAGGACATACAAAGCCTTGAAATATTCTAAAATGAATATTCATGCACATGCTAATTAGCTTTTGTTAATTTATGATAATTTATGGTCTAGTAATAATAAAACCACAGTTACCCATTTCATTTAACATTTTACATCATTCAGAAAATAAAATGTGTTTTTTTTTTTCTCAATTTTTAGCCAAAAAAGTAAGATCTCATTAATATTCATACATATGCAAGGTAATTTGCATATTGGAACTTTACTTGAAAGAGCAATTATTTAGCTTCATTTTGGTATCAATATTAATGTTCTATGATGAAAAGAACCTAAAATATGAGCAATTTACTACATGTACACCTTTCACAATTGTCGGCCATTTTGTTTTTTGGCGGCCATCTTGAAAATGGCGGAATTTCAAGTGGCTAGGGATCAGAATTGAATGTGTGTTATGTAAAGAACATATGGTGAAAATTTCATGCTTGTATCATCAACTGAAGTATTTCCTCAAAATCTCTCACTAAGCCGCTCCACTACCTAGCAAATACGGTAAAGGGAAAATCATCCAGAAGACAATCTAAAGTCAAAAGCTGACTTGGCGTAAAACTGCTGTGCTGATTTAGATAGTGCTATGTTCTATATACATGTAGGTCAGTATATGTTCCTAAGGATACTTGATAATTTCCTGATTAGTGATTCTTATTATGATGAAGGTTCAAACCCAAAACGCAGAGGATTAGTCCTAGTTCAAGACTACCTTCTAGTAAAATAATAATAATAATAATGATAATAATAATAATAATAATTATAATAATAATTGCTTTCATATTGTAACACAATCCAAGACACGTGTATTTCTTATAAAACAAAGTTATTTGTTTCATGTATGTTGCCATGGCAATCGTTGTGTCATACGGACTAACCCCATCTTAAAACCGAGGTACGCCCTTTGTTATGTATGTTTTATCAAACGGTGTGTGAATTTGTGGCCATTGCATAGTTTGTACAGTGGTATAGATGTTGAACCTCAAGAAACAAAAAATTTCGAGACATTTAGCCCTAGCTTCTTTTCATTACAGTAATATAAAGACGTTAACGTCATCAATTTCGAAACGTCACCAACACTTTTCATGACGTCATGCTTAGACTGCAACAACTACACACATTTCAACGCTCATATTTTTGCTATTTGAGAAGATTATTTGAGAAGATAATCTCTTCAAATTTTCATGAAATACTCAGAGAAACTTGCTCTATCATATGATATAAATATCTTAATTTTGATTTGTTTGGCCATAATACCCCTTTTGTCAGATCTTGGCCCAAGTAAATGTTTCTCCAGTAGAGTTGGCTGAGTTTTATTTGAGAAGTTGGGCCTTTTCTAGAGACTTTTCAGCGAGTTTGAAGACAAAAGGTTTTTGAAAATGAAATACGAGAAAAGAAGATTTCTATTTCTAAGCCTTTGGCGAGGCTGTGCCTGTTCTTAGCTATTTACAGTATACTGACATCAATTTCATTAGACTCAAGCTTATTGAATCTTCTTATCCTTATTTTAGAGGGAAAATGTTTAGCCTTATCAATCGGTCATGATTATTGTCAGGACTAAAACAATATCTACAATATCTGTTTGCCACAATAGGATCTGATCATACTACTAGACGCATTCGACCTGCAAAATATGAGCGAGGTTGTAAAGACCACACAATTTAATTCCAATTAAAAGTTAATCAGCTACTTAAATCAAATAGACGAGGTCACATCGCCTTTAACGACAAACTATCACTGACAATGAAGACGAATTAACGCAATTTCGTCAAGAATTAAGGTCTTGTGAACACCGATTAGAACTTTTATATCAAATTACTCACTCTTTAAGTCAATAAAAGATACATTTGATAGTCAGCAGTCTGCTGTTTTATTCTTAACTTGAATGTTTACAAACTAATTGTTTCGTTATCACACAAATTAAACCGCCAAATACTTAAGGCTGCTTTCCAGTTCTATCTCTTGCTGGCTTGTGGTGATTAACTTCTGAAAACTTACGAAACAGTAAAATCTCTCTTAACACTGCAAGTAAACTAACAGAGTGGATTTGTGTCTGTCAAATCTGCAAGCCAGAGATGAACACATTTTTGAGGTACCAGAAGAGGGTTCCGTTCATTCTCCCCATCAAACGGCATATAGTGGGTAGGGGAGGACCACTTTGTCAATTCCTGGTTACTGCTAATTTTCTACTTGTTTGCCATTACCCTAAAACAAACTACAAACCTAAAATAAAGTTATACAGCATATGAACTGAAAGTAATTGAAATTTTCACATTTCTTTCAAAAATGAAAATGAAGAATATCAATGAAAAATGGCAGTGACTGGCATACAAATGACACCAATGATTGCAACACCCAGGTATTGTTAGTTGGGGTCAAATAAGGTAAAGAAGGTCCAAAAATTGATATAGTTAAAATACTAAATCATACACATGGCGGGAACGAAATGACAACACAAGACGTTTCGCAAATATCACAGCACAAATGAAGCTCTGTCTCAGCGAAAAAGTCATCCGGCTTGCTTGCATTAAACAAAATCAGAGAAATAGAGAACAAGACAGAACCAGAGGACCAGTGGTCCTGTAAACGCTCACCTGAGATCTGGCATATGCAACCTCAGCTGATCTTGCCATAAAATAGGTCAAGGTCATCCGGGGATCATGATTATACAAACTTTGTGGGGCTCCATTCACTGATGCTTCAGGCAAAGTTTCAAAATCATAGGTCTTCCAGTTCTGAAGAATAAGATTTATAAAGTTTTTTTGCTATTTGTAGCCATGGTTGCCTTTTTGTAATGTGACCTTGACCATTTATATTTACTTTCATTCTTCTTTCCTAACGATGCTCCACGTAAAGTTTGGCTTTGATTGGCCAAGCGGTTCAGAGAAGAAGATGTTTGAATATTATGGTCATATTCATGTATTTAGCCCAGGGGCGGGGGCAGACAACCCCCTGAGGACATTTTTCCATAAACATAAATCTTCAGTCCATTAGCATACTCCCAGCAAGTTTCCCCCCATTTAATTACATTTTACTAATTTTCCCCATTCAAATGCATGGGCAACTTATGTTGGCCTTGCCATAAAATAGGTCCAGGTCATCCCAAGGTAATGACTTATATAAAATTTGTTGAACTCGTCTCCCTGATGCTTCATGCCAAGTTTCAAAATCATAAGCCTTCTGGTTCGGGAGAAGAAATTTTTAAAGGTTTTTGCTATTTATAGCCATGGCGGCCATCTTGGTCATGTGACCTTGACCATTTATATATTAAACTTTCATTCTCCCTTCCTAAGAATGCTCCACAAGACGTTTGGCTTTGATTGGCTAAAACAATTTCAGAGAAGAAGATCTTTGAATATTATGGTAATATACACGTATATTGCCCTGGGGTGGGGGCAGACCTGCCCCTGGGGTCCATTTTTGTCAGAATCATAAATCTTCTGTCCATTTGCCCATTTCCATAAAGTTTTTCCCTTCAAATGACATTTTGACAATTTTACCCATTCAAATGCATTGGCGACCTATGTTGACCTTGCCGAAAAATAGGTCAAGGACATCCCAGGGCCATGATTTATATAGCTCCTCCCCCTGATGCTTCATGCCGACGTCGTAAAAATAAAAAAAGAACAGGGCCACCTTTGAACGGTCAGTAAAGAAATAACTGGAGACTGCATTCAAATTTACGCGTTCCAAATCCTCGTGCTTAACCTTTTGGTTTTAAATCACAAGAATGATTGTGTTAAGTTTCAATAGAAACAAGGGTTCGTAAGTGGTCCCGACTAGGAGACAAAATTCTATCCCGTTATCTAAGTTCATAGATAGGTGTTTTCGTATTTGCATTACGAAAATCCGATTACTAGAGAATCATTCAAAGTCTGAAATAAAGCGGTGTAATTAAGCCCACATGCTCTAAAACAATTGAACCTGTGCGTGAGAAAACCAACAATTTTGGTTACGACCAGGTCCGACACAAACCGGGCTGTACAGTCACAGAAAATGGTCAGAGGCAGGACATATTTTGGATTTAGAAAGTGGAGGAATTGTACTATCCGTGTAGCGAAAACAAAGGCGCTGATTACTGCGAAGCTGATCTGCGCCTTTGATTTCGCCTATGTAGATTGTTGGTTTTCCCGTGCGGCGGCTCAATTACAATGTTCTATTATTGGCAGGGTTAGCATTTCAGCTATTCTAATATGCCATAAAAAGAAATAACTTAATCAGACAATGCTTTCAAAGTTGAATTCATTTTAACAAATTGCATTTCACCTCCGAAATGCTGATTCAGTGGGGAGACAGAAAGACGTAACAATTCATTAGAGATACAAGAACGCTGGAGAAAATAAATTGTGCTCTTCTTTTTAGAGCATAGCTAAGTGTGTGTATGAGATTTGTTAACTAACTTGAAAACAACAAATCCAATATTACTCTGATAGGATGCTCTGACCACATAGTTATCCCAACTTTATTAAATCTATGTTGTCTTTGTAAACGATTTATTCTGTCAATTTAGTTTCCATATTCAGACAGTTCCTACATCGAATGTGTGATCTCTACTGCAGATAGGTTAATTGTTTCCCCTAACTTGGATTGCTTTTCGATCAGATTTGTAACAACAAATGTTCCGGCTCATGAGATGAAATTTGCTTATCACATTTTTGTGACACCCAAAGAAAGGAGGCTAGTGGTTATATCGCTCGTTCACACATGTTTGTAAATAAGCGATGTGTACGGTTTCGGTCCCATTTGGGCCCCATTTGGTTCTTGCTAGTCTTTGTATTGACTACGCTGTTGAAAAATGTAAAATTACAGTAATTCTCTTTGGCTCAATGTTGCCAAATCTGTAGGATCACTGAAGAGGTTTAAGTAGCCGAAACCGCGGTATGGTCCATTCCCTTTCTCACTAATATGTTCGCTGCTCTTAAAGGATCTGTTTTATTTTTATTATTCATTATAGACAAATGAGAATGTGTTTACAAGGACAAAAATGACATGACCCCACATGATTGGGCCTTTATAGACAATTTGGGAAGAAAAGTATCATTCAAAGTGTCCAGGGTATTAACCAGCATAATGGGGATTTAATTTTTCTAGCTCATGGATACAACCAGCCCCACCGGGCCTCTCGATACAAAATCCAAACTACTAATTACAAGTCCACTGCATTCCCCAAACGGGCGTTGCGGTTGATATCCGATTCAATACTGTATCAACCTCCTCATAATTTTTGTACGGAGATTTATCTGTTTGAAATTGTAAGGTAAGGAAGCTTGTCGCTTGATTTCAACATGCACGTTGTGAGAAGTCGCAATGTTATAAAAGTAGAAGTTGAAACAATGACAAGGAACTGTGATATGAGAACCACAGTATTCAAAATAAAAGCATATACCAGTTAGGTGTTTTTCCTGTTGCTGCTTGTTTCAAGTCAACCCACATTAATTAGCTTGGTGTCCTCTTTGTGTGACATAGTCGAACAGTATAGGCTGTCGGGAAACAAACTCCGTGTAAGCTATCATTTTGCGTACAAGACGGTGACGTCACGGGTAAATTTAACAGTTCGGACTGAACTTAAGTTCGGAAAATGTGTGATACTGATCGCATCTAGAAATTCTAGACATAATTAACCTATCATACGTAGCATACATTCTTGATTCTATAAATGTAAAAAAATCAATATGACGCGTACGTCTACACAAATGATAACAAACAAAGACAAACAAATAAATCATGATAACCACCAGGTGGTTATTATTATTTATTTGTTTGTCTTTGATTAATCATTGACTCGTTAGGACCGAACAACTAACTATTTGTTGTGAACCACAGCAGAAGCTGAGGGTAAGTTTATGGCCATGTAAAACTAGTTTAAGCCCGCCAGTAATTTTATATTTAATACTGATCGTTCCAAGGTGATACTTCTGTCGTGGTTCTTATTGTTTTAAGCCTTGGTGCTGAATGTTTGTGCTGTTTGCACCTTATGTGCGTTTTCATATTTTAGTTAGGTTTAGGTAACTGCATGAGAGCCGCCTATTGGGAAATAGCTGCTCACTCGTTTTCTTAGTACAAGTATCTAATTGTCCATTTGTTCTTCCCACCTTGGTTTTTGGAGTGGGAATTTCTTTCTGATTGCGCCTTTTCCTGATCACTGCCTACGGGTACTTTTTTCCCGACACTGAGTGTAGTCCATGATGCGACGTCGCTTACAATAATTTGATCGACAATGAAAAAAAGAATTTAAATCAATCCGCGTGTACCCAAAATAAAAGTAAATTAACGCACATGATAACCATTGGCCGTTAAGCCAAAATTGTGTTGTAATCGCCTTTGATCAAGGGCAATGAACATTGTTTGTTTGAGCCCTAATAAATTGACTTGACTTGTTAATAGCTGACGGGAGGCTATAGACTTAGAATTCCACATGTCATATAAACCTACGTAATGTCCCTTGCTATGGTAGTTTACATTAGACCGAAACGCTCTTGTCTCAGAAGTTGCCTATATTGTACAAAAGTTAATCCGTCCCATATGCATTTGTAGTCCTAACATACTTTTGCCGAGTTCAACGGTTAAGCAGTAAGCACCAGTTATACGCATCATGTTTACATCTGTGCCTTTTGTGAGATCACTGTGTTGCTTTAGTAAAACAGTGATTGCTCGTTACATAATTTCTTCGCTTAAATGTTCCCCCAAAACACAGACAGTGCTTCGCGGGGCATAACAAAGACCCATTGCTATGGATTTGTAGAACTTTTGACATTTTAGTGCGCAAACACGTCCTGATGGTTAACGTACTGAGCAGCTGATTGCAAAGTAAAGTAAGCAATCGCAAGTCTAGAGAAATATACTGACAAACAAAAGAAACCCGACACTTCATATAAAGGTAAAAAATAAAAGGTAAAAAAGGCAAATATATTATGTGATACTAATTGAATAGAAAGTAAGGCAAAGCATTTTAATGTCATTTCATTCAAAACTTATATTAATTCAGATAATCACTTCTTGTAATACAGGAGGATTAACAGAGCAGGGGTCATTGTAAGAAATCACTAAGGGTTAACCAATGATACATCAGTTTGTTTATGATGAATAAAATCATTTTATTGCGTTTGCCATTGCGACCTTATACTGAACTTAACAATGTCCATGATACATAGTAATTGTGCTATTATTTATTCGAATGGGGTATCCAGCGTCGTTTGAACGAGGTATCCAGCTTCGTTAGAGGGGTGATTTCCAATGTCGTCAGAATATCCAGCATCGTTTTAATGGGATATTTAATGTCTTTTAAATGGGGGTATCCAAAGTCATTCGAATGACTCCGACACGCACGCATGTGCATCCAACATCGGCTTAATGGGGCATCCAACGTTATTTGAATGGGGTATATCCAACGTCGTTCAAATAACCTTAACGCGCACGTATGCCCGACGTCAAACGTCAGCTGAATGGGGATTCCAGCGTCGGCTGAATAACCTTAACGCGCACGTGTGGGGCATCCAACGTCGGCTGAATGGGGGAATCTAACGTCGGCTGAATGAGGTTTGATTTAACAAAGCATGCTCATCCACCAACGCTGGTTTACTGCGCTATATAGTCAACACTTACTCGATTCACAAAGGTGCGAGTTTCTAATTTGCATATTACTAGCACTCCAGATGCCGATAATACGTTGCACCAACGTATTCTACCAAGGAAGGCTATCTCGTCACACAGGGATGGATTAGTGTATCAACAACAAGACCAAACGACTCTGGTCGAAACAACACTCAGACTGAAATGACCCATGCAACTTGCGCTTTTTAGCGAGACCGTATTGTCGTAATTTATTGAGTTATTGATTTTTGGCAAACACATCGAAAAAAAAATCTGTTTGAGAGAAAACTTTAAATATTAAATAAACTTATCATTTTCTGCCCTCAAAGAACGATCTTTACAGTCATACATCTACATTGTAAGTTCATACGAATGGATGGTAGACTTCTGCTGCCTCAAAATAATTCTTCAAATTCAAATGCAAAAATGAGTGGGTGGGGAGATGAAAACAAAGTAGGTTCGCATCACAGAGCCCTGTATCGGCCCCTGTGGTTCGCATCTGAGGTTATGTCTGCAAGCGCGGTAGTTCAGTGGTTAGGGCACTATCCTTTAATGCTAGAGGTCCCGGGTTTTCCGGCGGAAGAAAATTTGGTGTATGAACACACAGGGTTGCGCCGCGTCCTAAAAAGTGGTCCGGCAAAAAACAAGATAGAGTGCCGAAGGCACGGGAGGGGGAGAGCCGATGATGAGAGGGGTTTTCCTTCTTCTCGTAAGTGGGGTTCAGGGACCTCCCCCGAGAAATTTTTGACTTATTGGGGGTTCTAAACACGTTCTGCATGCGTCTTTGTCTTCGAATTTCACTAGTTTTTGTTGACAAAAACAACCGATATTCAAATATAATATGAAAAATAAATTGATGAGAGCTTGAAAATTCTGACATGAATTTCCATATTTTGGGGGTTCCAGAAAAATGACCCCACCCACTGGGGCCATGAGAAATAGATAGGCTGCTCGTGCCTCCAAGCAAAGCCTGTTATCAGCTTGCTGGTTACTACTTATACAGCTAAGTTGGTCTGAGCATGCCCATGAAATGTGGTTTAGTCAAACCATCCATGTATAAATTAATTTGGCAAATAGGTTACTGTATGGGTGTTACCTCATGAATACGTTATTGGTAGAAGTGCAACGATTCATTGTATCGTATCGAAATCGCGATACATTTGCTGACGATACGCATATCGTATCGTGAAGTAATTTCACGAAATGCTTACGATACAGAAAATAGTATAATTTGATAAAGATGAAATGTTAATTGCTGCTGATTTTACATTTGTGGCATAAGCATGATAAGTGTATGGTCATGTTTTCATTTATTTCTCTTCCCATGCATATTAACAGTCAAATAATGCCAAATACCAAGAGGCGATTATCGCTTACTGCTAATTTTGATGAATATCGGAATTTAGCATTCTCTTCATATGCCATAAAAGTGTATCGTGATATGTATCGTATCGTGACACAAGAATCGCGATACGTATCGTATCCTGAGGTTACTGTATCGTTGCAGCCCTAGTTATTGGGTATGGTCTACTTTTGACCTAGGTAAAAGCTAAGGTATACAGTTGAAAGATTCAACTCACATGTTTTCCGTTAGAAAATACGATTGAAATACGACTTTGTCTAATTCACTGGATTGGACAAAATACAGGTTGCTTATCTCAAACGGTAAATATGTGACAACACACTCTAGGCTGACTGAGTTCGACTTTTCTATAAGGCTTAAAAAAAAAATGTTATGTTTCCGATTTCCCGACCGACTGGTCAAAATCTGCGCCGACTGCAACTTTTTTAGGGCTCAGAAAAATAAAAAAAAAAAAAAATCGGTGACCGACCTTGTTCAACGATTCCGGTTTTTTTCAAAAGTCAAAACCATTTCGTTACGAGAATTTGTCCGCGCCGACTTTCGGATATTTTCGGTCTTTAACATTTACATCAAGAACAACAACATTGCTACTGTGTTGACACAACCAAGCACATTAGTCGCCATTTATTTCGACAAATGTAGCCTCATACCTGCTTCAATGTAATAAAAGCGGTGCGGCACAATGCCCCGTTATCCCTGTTATACGAAGACGGCCATCCTTGGTGTAAAGGTTTCCGATTTGGAGTCAAATGTGCGGTAAGAAGAAAGTCTGGTCAGATTGTATACAGTTTACATATATCGGTTTGATTGAATTTAATAAACTAACATTTATCAGACCTGTTTACAACTACGATTTTCGTGTATCTGCTATCCCTGTAAGCTGCAAAATATGCTGTAGTTTTTGGACATGAAACTACCTTTGAAGTTGAGTATTTGTCCCTTTTTTTGAGGACAAGTCTAAGCTTTTAAAAAAGTCAACCACTAGTTTCTGTGCATCTGACTGAAATTATGTGAAAATACAGAAGACTGAAGAAGGTTTATATCCATTCATGAATAAATGACGACACAGGTAAAAAAAAAAAAAAAAAAAAAAAAAATACCTACCTACCCCGATTTTCCAAGGGAAAAAAAAAAAAAAAAAAAAAAACCCTACCTACCGACCCTATGCTAAATTTATGATGAAATCGGAAACATAACATTTTTTTTTAGGCCTAATTTCTCTACTTGAACAGTGAACTAGCCTATCACGCCCAGATATGAATATTAAAGTTGCCGCCTATACAGTGACCTATACAATTTTAGTTGTTTACGTGTGTTGTTATATTCAAAGCACATTTCGGATGTCAGACATGTTGGATAGAAGTCCCATAAAAAGGAGACAATATTCCGGCATGTTCATAGCTGTTGACTGGGACGTAAAATATAAAATCAAACAAGTTTCCAGTAAATTTGAACAAATTAATATTTTATTGATATTTTTGTCGGAACATTTTTTTAGATCTGGATATAGATTTGGGTTATGTGACAAATTAAGAATATATTTTATGTTTTAAAAACAATGTTTGACCCTCTTTGAATCTCATCAGGCGGTGTGAATTACTATGATACGTTTCTGTGAACATAACCCTTTACCAATGACGAATCTAATTAACAAGGCTTCATTTCAATGATAGTACTGTTTTTACACCTTTTGTGATTCCTAAGCTGTTTATTTTCACACCTTTGCCTCGATGACATGAGTTCTGGAGTTTCGAGTGTTGATAATGATTTAAACAATAAGAGGAGACTCGCATAATTCGGCAAATAGGTCACTGTATGGGCTGCAACTTTAATATTCATATCTGGGCGTAGTCCATCTCTTCAAGTAGAGAGATTATAGGAAAATTGAACTCAGTCAGCCTGGACCGCTGTCACATATTTACCGTTAGAAATCAGCTACCTGTATTTTGTCCAATCCAGTGAATTAGACAAACTCATATTTCATTCTTATTTCATAACGGAAAACATGTAACTGTACATCTTTAGATTTTACCCAAGTCAAAGGTAGACCATACCCAATAACGTATTCATGAGGTAACGCCCATACAGTGACCTATTTGCCGAATTATATAATGATGCGATTAAAGAATAAGGTAATCGGCGGTAGAAAAGAAAAGTACGGCGGATACTATGCTCGACCAGAAAAGTGGTCGGGCGCTCGCCGGACCTGCTGCACCGGCGATGACGGCCTTGACACACTTCCCTTTGTGTCAAGGACTTTCTATGGATGGACTGAGAGCTCAATTAGTGACTTACTTAGCACCTTTAATTACATGCTGAGAGCGCAGTGCAAGTAAACTGGAGAGTGTAGACTGCAGTTTCTTGAGGGTCATTATCACCTTATTATTTATTTCTTTGAACACCATGTCTATTACCGCTGATATCGTCAAAAATTGATAAAACTGTGATTTTTGTTTTATTACGGGAAATCACAGGGACAGATGCGCACTTGTCACAGCGGTTTTGAACCTGCAATAAATTCTGCACACTGTATATAATTAAAATGTATATAGATTAATCTACATTATATTGAAAACTCAGGTCAGTAATATCAACAGGTGTGCTAAAACAGTGACATTTTGAGAAGTGTAAATTTGTTTTCAGGTTCTGAAAATTACATTTTAGCGAATTTTAACAATGTTCCCTTAATTCAAAATTAACATGACTAAAGAGAAAAAATATTAAGCAGTACAGTGCATGTTGCATTTTTATTGCCAAATGCTGCCGAATGTGCTTAACGTGCGTTTGAAATTGAGTACCGTGTGGAATTATTGAAATCCGGCTGTAGCCAATGAGCCAAATGAAGAGAAATCGTACGCTATTGTTAGTTTTTCTTTATTTTCTCATATATGTATCTAAAACTGCTTGAGGCGGTTCTTGTAAAAACTAAATTGTAGGCAGATAGAAATGGAAATTCACTGAAACACCATAAGAAAATATGAAAATACCGGGATTGATCATTTACGGATAAAATGGACACATCAGTTTACGCCCTGATATAACATAAGAAATGAAATAAATGAAGTATTGTTCTTTACGTTAAAACTACTTACACTAGTCACATGCTAGTATTACATTTTTTGGGAAAAACTTTATGAATTCTGGGAGAAATATTTCATCCGACTAGCGAAAAGAGAATATTTCAGAGTTTTAAGATGGAATTGCACTTACAGGCATTTAACATTTTGTGTAGAATACGCGGGGGAAAACTGTCAAAATAGAGCCACAATTAAAATATGACACGAAAATAAAGATTGAAAATGTTTGCCACATCGATGCCGGTCAGTACTGATGAAGCATTAATTCACCCACCCAACTAGAATACACTATGTACCATCTTTATATGAAAGAATTATATGCTTGGATATTTTATTCACACTTTAATACAACTGACAATCTGCATGCATGTGGCGCATCAAATATTCCTGTTACCGGATGTGTATGAGCTTTCAAAAATTGCAGAAAAAAGTACATAAAAAATGATAACTTTGCCATTTTTGCATCGATTTTTAAAATTCAAACTGCATCTTGTTTCTGTTGATGACATGCATCTACTGGCGAGCTTATTTTCATGATTTGATTAAATTTTGGGAAATCATTGACCTGCAAGTCATTGCAGCTGATTAGGAAATACTGTGCTCCTAATTAGGTCCCAATCTATAATGATACTGGAGCAATTAAAAGGTGTGGCGGTAACAGACATGGAACCTTTGAAGTAGCGAAGTCCTGACTCCATGTGTGGAAACTCCTTGGTGTCATTTGCAGAGATGATATCAATATAGACATAGTGCGCTGTCCTTCAGATCAGGACGTTAACTAAAGGCCCTC
Source organism: Rugalucina vietnamica (assembly GCA_964017185.1). Classification (NCBI taxonomy): domain Eukaryota; kingdom Metazoa; phylum Mollusca; class Bivalvia; order Lucinida; family Lucinidae; genus Rugalucina; species Rugalucina vietnamica. Next base: position 4,734,800 of record OZ024873.1, read on the forward strand.
TGTGCAGGGACAGTCATCCCCTGTGCAGGTTAAAGGTCCCTACACAGGTTCTATCCTCATGTATGTAGGCTCATCCTGCAAACACACTAGATTGGAGCGGACTGGCGTAGGGGTAGAGTGTAGGACTCCGGTCCCAGATGTCCTGGATTTGATCCTTAGCCGGGGCACCATTGTGGCCTTGAGGTAGTCACATTTCCACAGCTCCTGTGGTCAGAAATTGATCAACTCAGTACACAGTAAAAAAAGAGTGTACAATGTAACACCTCCCAAGAATAATCAGAAATTGATTGATGGGAGTAACAAGAAAATACTGTCAGATACAATGTAGTTAAGTTTGAATGTCACACATTCATCTGGTCAGCAATGTCATTTTGTGGCTTGGTAGCTCTGATGATAGAGTGCTCGCACAGGAAGTGAAGGGCTCTGGGTTCGAGTGCTGGTTGGGCCATCTGCTTTTTCCGCCCCTGTGACATCTTCATCCGTACAGTAAGTTGAACCATCACGATTTGATTATTACTCAGTAAGGTGACTTCTGGTGGTAATGCTAGAAAAGATGAAAAATATGAGAAATAATAAGAGAATAAAGGCAGAAACCGAGATAGAAGTAATGCAAGCATAATTTGGTAAAGGGTATTTGTGGAGAATAAATTTAATTTGGTGGCACAGTGTGGTCTGTGCTCAGGCTGTTAAGTGACTCTCTCATCAGTTCTGACATAATTATACCCACTGCATTTATGCCGACGGGGTATATAGTTTTCGTCTTTCCGTTCGTATGTTTGTTCATTCGTTACTTCGTTTGTTAGTTACATTTTGCGTCAAAGTTTTGGTTAAAGTTTCTCTAGTGGTCTATATCTCAAACACCAATGGTCAAAACTCATTTGTGTTTGCACCATAGGTACCCTATAGGGTTTGCTTTGTTATACCCCTGGCATTTATGCCGACGGGGTATATAGTTTTCGTCTTTCCGTTCGTCCGTTCGTATGGTCGTTCGTTCGTTAGTTCGTTTGTTCGTTAGTTCGTTTGTTAGTTACATTTTGCGTCAAAGTTTTGGTTAAAGTTTCTCTAGTGGTCTATATCTCATACACAAATGGTCAGAAATCATTTGTGTTTGCACCATAGGTTCCCTATAGGGTTTGCTTTGTTTCCATTACTTCGGGCCCCAGGGTCCATGCCCAGGGGTGGGGCTAGAGTTCAAAATCTAGGTCACCTTTAATTTGCGTCAAAGTTTTGGTTAAAGTTTCTCTAGTGGTCTATATCTCATATACCAATGGTCAGAAATTATTTGTCTTTGCACCATAGGTACCCTATAGGGTTTGCTTTGTTTCCATTATTTCGGGCCCCAGGGTCCATGCCCGGGTGTGGGGCTAGAGTTCAAAATCTAGGTCACCTTTAATTTGCGTCAAAGTTTTGGTTAAAGTTTCTCTAGTTTCTTCCCTTAGTTCATATATTAACAAATTCTTATAGGAATGTATTCCTATTTGGATCATAGATACCCTTTTGAATTTGAATTAAATTCCATGACACCAAACTCTAGCGGTGGGGCTGGAGATCAAAATGTAGGACACATTTATAAAATACAATAGTTACCAAGATTTATATTCTGTAGGTCTATATCTTGACAACCATGTGTCAGAAAGCATTCATGCTTACAACATACGTACCACATAAGGGTTAGACCCAGTGGTCCATGCATGGGGATGGTGGTGGGACGGACCCAAGGGTCCATGCATGTGGTGGGGGTGGGACTTGAGGTCAAGGCCTTTTTTTTTTTTTTTTTTTTTAAGAATGACACTCTATTTTCATTACAATCTAGGACTGAAGACCTGACCCACAATGTCCGTGGATTATGACTCCTAGATTGAGTATACACGTCAGCTCTGTATACTGCTCTAAAATAGATCTGTCATTCTAAATCTCCAACCCCCCCCCCCCCCCCAATGTTTGTATGCAAAGTACTTTACAGTGCTTATTTCTAAAGTGTACTTGATAAGGGTACTGTCTTTCATTGAGGATTTGAGATTCAATGTCAGGGGTGAGCATGTGCCGGGTTAGGGGATAGGGGGAGGGGGGACTTGGTGGCTACCAGCCGGGGGTATATGTGCCTCTCAAGGCACTTTTTCTAGTTTTGAGCAGATTCAGGGATGTATCTAACAAAACAGAGGTAATTCTAACCTGTTGACCATGTGGCTTTTTTAACCACACAAGACTATGGATCAAACATCTGTTAATAAATTCTAATACAAAGACATTAGGGAGGTTTAAAAAATGTATATAATATACCGTATAAGAAAATCCTTTGGTCATTTCAGGGAAATTCTAACATTTTCTTGAAAAAGAGGTCTATTTCAAATCTATGACAAAATGTAGATTATTCTGCTGCTCATTTCCTGGAGTCTCTCGTATGATGAGGGAGGTATCACATATACAAGTGTTATCCTTCTCTCTATGGAATAAAATGCATCTGAGTTGTTTCCCTTGACAATTTAATGAGCAAGTAATATGTGAATTAGGTTTTGTTATACCCCCGGCATTTATGCCGACGGGTATATAGTTTTCGCTTTTCCGTTCGTCCGTTCGTATGTTCGTTAGTTCGTTGGTTCGTTAGTTCAGTTAAAATGTCAAAGTTTTGGTTAAAGTTTCTCTGCTGGTGTATATCTCATGAACTAAATATCAGAAACCATTCATATTTGGACTATAGGTACCCTATAGGGTTGGCTTTGTTTCTATGAGTTTGGACCCCAGGGTCCATGCCCGGGGGTGGGGCTAGAGTTCAAAATCTAGGTCACCTTTAGTTTGCGTCAAAGTTTTGGTTACAGTTTCTCTATTGGTGTATATCTCATGAACTATATATCAGAAACCATTCATATTTGGACTATAGGTACCCTATAGGGTTAGCTTTGTTTCTATGACTTTGGACCCCAGGGTCCATGCCCGGGGGTGGGGCTAGAGTTCAAAATCTAGGTCATGTTATGTATGACAGTTACTTGTTGAAAGATGTGCATTCAGTACTGGTAAACTTCCCAAGGGAGTATGCCCAGGAAAGTATGATGTTATACATATGATGTTTACTTGTCGTCCTTAGCAATTATTTACTTTTAGTGTCCCAGATATTGGACATAAACAGGTTGTTTACTTCAGAATTTTCTAGAAATTTCAAATTGTTCTTTGACAGAAAAGTCCGGAAAAATCTGAAAGAACCAAAGATGTAGAATCTTCTGGAAAAATCTTTTTTTTTTATGTCAAAAGAATATTGTGGAATTTTATGGAAGGATAATGGCCTCTCTAGAATATTCCACAACATTAAATTTTGGTAAACAACTTGTTATTTTTAGTATATGATATCATAGAATTTGCTGGAAGAATCCTGAATGTTCCTCAGTGCTATATAAGGGCTACAATTTTCATAAGGACAATCTTTGGGTACTGTTACTATTAAGAAGTCAAAATCTATCTTACTGGAATTTAAACTTATTCTTGGATTACTTTGTGATATTCGATTCTGGATTGGGACATAGTGCTATTTTGAAACAAACTTTAATTCTTGGGATCAGAAACTGATACAGACTTGTGTTAAAAAAATTCTGAGGGACATTCAGACATTCTTTAAGGGAATTAACATCTTGAAAGGTATTGTACATTCATTTTTGTTTGATTGTATATATGCTTTTGATTGTTTCACATGTAATTACTGGTGAAATCACTTCTAAATAGATTTGTTAAATTTTAAACAAAGCTTGTTGCTGGCTAACCAACTTGTTGGTTTCCTTAATCTTCTAGTTACGCCTGGCACGTAACACAATTGGGGGCTCGTCCGGGATTGAAATTTCTTGTGCACCAAATTTATTTAAAATTCAAAAATATCTTCACTGTTTGCTGTTTAAATAGCTAAAGCCAGCAAAAAGCAACCATGTCATTCAAACTAAGTGACTTTATTGCTACGCCTTCTCAGGAGCTGTTAGATAAGGCCAAAAAGAGTGACCTCTTAGACATAGCTGATCATTATGGGTTGTCAAATATCAAGACTTCCATGTTAAAACATGAAATTAAGAACATTTTGATTCAGTTTTTTTGTTGACGAGGAAATTTTTGATTCCTCGGCTACTTCTCAGATTCTAGTCACTCAGACTGACTTGCAGTTGAGGGAACTAGAAATCAAAAGACAAATTGAGATGGAAAAACTAAAATTTGAGTATGAAGAAAGAATAAGGGCAGAAAAGGCCGAAAGGGAAGAAAGAATAAGATTGGAAACTTTAGAACGGGAAGAAAGAATGCATAAACAAAAGTTAGAAATGGAAGAACGAGAGAAGGAAAAACAAAGAGAATTAGAACGAGAAAAAATTGAGTTAGAAAAAGAAAAATTAGAAAGAGAAGAAAGGCTTGAAATTGAAAAAGAAAAATTTAAATTTGAAATTGAAGAAAAAGAAAGAGAAAGGCAATTTCAGTTAAGAATGAAGGAAATTGAACTTAATGACAAATCAAAATCAAAATCTTTGCCTTTGGCTACTAGTACAGTATTTGATGTCACAAAACACATTCGTCTCGTTCCTCCATTTCAAGAAAAAGAGGTTGACAAATATTTCTTACATTTTGAGAAGGTGGCAGAAAACTTGAAATGGCCAAAAGAGCACTGGACCTTGCTTTTGCAAAGTGTTGTAATTGGTAAAGCTCGAGAAATTTACACTCAGCTTTCTCTTGAGCAAAGCTCAGATTATGATACAGTAAAGGAATTTATTCTTAAGGCTTATGAGCTGGTCCCTGAGGCATACAGGCAGAAATTTAGAGACTGTAGAAAAGAACATGACCAGACTCATGTTGAGTTTGCTAGAACAAAAGAGCAACTATTTGATAGATGGTGTTCTTCAAAGAAAGTAGGTTCTGATCATGCAAAGCTAAGGCAGCTCATGCTTGTTGAGGAATTCAAAAGGTGCATAAATTCTGATGTTAAGGCTTTCTTGAACGAAAGAGAAGTTGAAAACTTGGAAACAGCAGCACGTTTAGCTGATGACTATGCTTTGACTCATAAGGCTTCATTTGTCAACAAGCCATATCCTAGGAAACCATATAACCCTCAATCAAAGCAAATTACCCCTCAGTCAAAACCATATTCCCCTCAGTCCGGTCCCAAAGCAAATCCCAGTAATCCAACTGACAATTCCAGTCCAAAACCCAAACTTTCTAGTGAAAACAAAGGACAAAATCCCTTATCCCAGCCAATTTGTAATTATTGTAAGAAAACTGGCCACATTATTTCTGAATGTTTGGCACTGAAACGAAAGAAAGAAAGAGAAAATCTAGATAGTGCTAAACCGACAGGTCTCACCTCCTTAAAGGCTAAACCACAGTCTTGTATCCAGGAAGAAAACCCTATACTGACCAGAACTTGTAAAGAGTCAGTCTCTGAGGATTCTATTATGGAGATTTATGAACCATTCTTATCAAATGGTTTTGTGTCACTTAACAGTGACTCTGCCCAGTCTACCCCTATCAAAATCTTACGAGATACCGGAGCTTCTCAATCCCTTATCTTGGCAGATACCTTGCCATTTTCCGAGAAGTCTTCTTCTGGGACAAGTGTCCTTATTCAGGGCGTAGAGTGTGGATTTGTTAACGTACCCCTCCATAATATCTATTTGTCCTCAGACTTAGTTAAAGGTCCCGTGGCTGTAGGTATTAGACCTTCCTTACCTTTTAAAGGTATTCATTTGCTGTTAGGCAATGATTTGGCAGGAGATAAGGTTGTGGTAAACCCACTTTTGACCAGCACACCATGTGTTGATCAACCGCCTGATCCCATTGAGCAGGAAATTCCTGACCTTTACCCTTCTTGTGCTGTTACTAGGGCAATGGCTAAGAAAGCCAAATTATATGATGGGATGCAGGACATAAATTTAACTGACACTTTGATAGGTCAGTCCTTTAATAAAGAGATTTCAACATCTCTTTCCCCTAGTCAGTCTGATATTCAGACTGACCCTAGCAATCCAAGGTCAGGGTCAGAAAATGACCTTTCACCTTCCAACTCAAATGACCAAGGTCATGACCAGCTGTCAAGGTCACAGCTTTGTAAAGAACAACACAGTGATTCTGAGATCTCGCCTTTATTTGAAAGGGCTTTAGATGAAAAAGAAATATCCCAGGTCCCTGTTTGCTATTATGTCAAAAATGGCATATTAATGAGAAAATGGCGTCCTCCAGATGTCTCAGCAGAAGATGAGTGGACTGTTAACCACCAAATTGTGATCCCTAGGGTTTATCGCCCTGAAATCTTAAACTTGGCCCATGAAACTCCAATGTCAGGCCATTTAGGTGTAAATAAGACCTATCACAAGATCCTTAATCATTTCTACTGGCCAGGAATAAAATCTGATGTATCTCAACACTGCAAATCCTGCCACACTTGTCAGATGGTAGGAAAACCCAATCAGACTATTCCTAAAGCTCAGTTACAGCCCATTCCTGCCTTTGATGAACCTTTCAGCAGAGTGATTATTGATTGTGTAGGTCCCTTACCCAAAACAAAGAAAGGTTGTGAATATCTTCTGACCATAATGTGTGCTTCAACTCGCTTTCCTGAAGCTATCCCACTCAGAAATATCAAGGCTAAAACAATAGTTAATGCACTTGTGAAGTTCTTCACATTTGTAGGCCTCCCAAAATCTATCCAGTCAGACCAGGGCTCAAATTTTATGTCAGGAATTTTTCAGCAAGTCATGTACGAACTTGGAATTAACCAATACAAGTCATCGGCTTACCACCCTGAAAGCCAAGGTGCCTTAGAAAGATTCCATCAAACTTTGAAAAACATGATCAGATCTTACTGCTTTGACACTGAAAAAGATTGGGATGAAGGCATACACTTGCTTCTATTTGCTGTAAGAGAATCTGTACAAGAGTCTCTGGGGTTCAGCCCATTTGAGCTTGTTTTTGGGCACACTGTACGTGGACTGTTAAAACTTCTAAAAGAGAAATTTCTCTCAGATGATGACAGTTCTTTGAACTTACTTCAGTATGTGTCTGATTTCAAAAACAGACTATCAAAGGCCTGTGATGCAGCTCAGTCCAATCTCAAATCTGCTAAAAGCAAAATGAAGATTCGTTATGATGAAAATGCTAAAGACAGAAATTTTGAACCTGGAGACAAGGTACTTGCTCTATTGCCCATTCCTGGCAGACCTTTACAAGCTAGATATTATGGCCCGTATACTGTTGACAAAAAGTTAAGTGACGTGAATTACATTGTTAACACTCCTGGGAGGCGCAAGCAAAAACAGCTATGTCACATTAATATGCTCAAGAAGTATATTGATAGGGATAGTTCTGTTATTTCATCAGTAAATATAGTTAATTCTGTCCCTCATGAACAAAATCAAATGGACTCTGAGGACTTCAACTTGGAGAAATCTGATCCCTCATCATCGAAACTCCAGAATTCTGACATACTACAGAATCTTGATCAGAAACTGTCTCACCTTGATTCAGACAAAAGACTTGAAATGAAACAGTTAGTTCTCGAATATGAGCACTTATTTCCGGACATTCCATCCAGAACTGACAAAATCTATCATGATGTTGACATTATTGAAGGTTCAAAACCTGTAAAGCAACATCCTTACAGAATGAACCCTGTAAAACAGCAATATCTCAGGGAAGAAGTTCAATATTTGCTGGACAATGATTTCATTGAACCCAGCCAAAGTGAATGGAGTTCTCCTTGTATTCTTGTACCAAAGCCAGACGGGACATTTAGAATGTGCACAGACTATCGAAAAGTCAATTCTGTCACTAAAACAGACACTTTTTCCATCGACTGCATTGATAATATTGGACATGCCAAGTATGTTACAAAGTTCGATCTGCTAAAGGGATTTTGGCAGATACCCCTCACGGACAGAGCAAAGGAGATCTCGGCATTTGTTACACCAGATGGACTGTACCAGTATAAAGTCATGCCATTTGGAATGAAGAACTCGCCTGCGACTTTTCAGCGGCTGGTCAACAGTTTGATTTCCAATCTGGATGGCTGTAAAGCCTATATCGACGATGCTATTATCTTCAGTGAGGAGTGGCAACAACACTTGCAGACAATCAGAACATTCTTTGACCGGCTAAGTGATGCTAAACTAACTGTGAACTTGGCAAAAAGTGAATTTTGCCATGCAAACTTGACATTTCTTGGACACATTGTAGGTCAAGGTCAGGTAAAACCTGTAGAAGCTAAAGTTGAGGCTATCTCAGATTTTCCTGTACCTACTAGCAAAAGACAACTGATGCGCTTTCTGGGTATGGCTGGATATTACAGGAAATTCTGCAACAACTTCTCGGCTATAGCTGAGCCTCTGACAAACTTGCTTGGTAAGAAGGCCAAGTATGTTTGGACAGATGACTGCCAGAAGTCATTTGATAAGCTCAAGGCCATACTTAGAAGTGCTCCGGTTCTCTTAGCACCAAGTTTTGACAAAGAGTTCAAGTTGGCAGTGATGTTGGTGCAGGCAGTGTATTGTTGCAAGAAGATGACAATGGTGTTCACCATCCTGTTTGTTATTTTTCCAAAAAGTTTAACAAGCATCAGAGAAATTACTCTACCATAGAGAAAGAATGCCTATCTCTAATCCTTGCGCTTCAGCACTTTGAAGTTTACTTAGCTTCTTCACATGCACCAATTGTTGTCTTCAGTGACCATAATCCACTGACTTTCATACATAAAATGAAAAACAAGAACCAGCGTTTACTCAGGTGGAGTCTCATGTTGCAAGAGCACAATCTTGACATCAGACATATCCGAGGAAGAGATAATATCATTCCAGACACCCTAAGCAGAGCTTAAGTGCCTCTACAATGCTGACGTCCAGCTTTGTGCTGTTGTATTTGATTAGTTTTGCACAAATTTTGCTAAACATATTGTATACAATTATCCAGTATTGCAAAAGAAAGCTTTATTTTATAAAACTTTCTTTTCTTTGAAGAGGGGAAGTGTTATGTATGACAGTTACTTGTTGAAAGATGTGCATTCAGTACTGGTAAACTTCCCAAGGGAGTATGCCCAGGAAAGTATGATGTTATACATATGATGTTTACTTGTCGTCCTTAGCAATTATTTACTTTTAGTGTCCCAGATATTGGACATAAACAGGTTGTTTACTTCAGAATTTTCTAGAAATTTCAAATTGTTCTTTGACAGAAAAGTCCGGAAAAATCTGAAAGAACCAAAGATGTAGAATCTTCTGGAAAAATCTTTTTTTTTATGTCAAAAGAATATTGTGGAATTTTATGGAAGGATAATGGCCTCTCTAGAATATTCCACAACATTAAATTTTGGTAAACAACTTGTTATTTTTAGTATATGATATCATAGAATTTGCTGGAAGAATCCTGAATGTTCCTCAGTGCTATATAAGGGCTACAATTTTCATAAGGACAATCTTTGGGTACTGTTACTATTAAGAAGTCAAAATCTATCTTACTGGAATTTAAACTTATTCTTGGATTACTTTGTGATATTCGATTCTGGATTGGGACATAGTGCTATTTTGAAACAAACTTTAATTCTTGGGATCAGAAACTGATACAGACTTGTGTTAAAAAAATTCTGAGGGACATTCAGACATTCTTTAAGGGAATTAACATCTTGAAAGGTATTGTACATTCATTTTTGTTTGATTGTATATATGCTTTTGATTGTTTCACATGTAATTACTGGTGAAATCACTTCTAAATAGATTTGTTAAATTTTAAACAAAGCTTGTTGCTGGCTAACCAACTTGTTGGTTTCCTTAATCTTCTAGTTACGCCTGGCACGTAACAGTCACCTTTAATTTGCGTCAAAGTTTTGGTTAAAGTTTCTCTAGTGGGGTATATCTCATGAACTATATATCAGAAACCATTCATATTTGGACTATAGGTACCCTATAGGGTTGGCTTTGTTTCTATGAGTTTGGACCCCAGGGTCCATGCCCGGGGGTGGGGCTAGAGTTCAAAATCTAGGTCACCTGTAATTTGCGTCAAAGTTTTGGTTAAAGTTTCTCTATTGGTGTATATCTCATGAACTATATATCAGAAACCATTCATATTTGGACTATAGGTACCCTATAGGGTTAGCTTTGTTTCTATGATTTTGGACCCCAGGGTCCATGCCCGGGGGTGGGGCTAGAGTTCAAAATCTAGGTCACCTTTAATTTGAATCAAAGTTTTGGTTAAAGTTTCTCTAGTGGGGTATATCTCATGAGCCAATCATCAGAAGCCATTCATATTTGGACTATAGGTACCCTATAGGGTATAGGGTTGGGTCCATGTCGCGGGGGGTGGGGGGTGGGGGGGGGGCTTGAGTTCAAGGTCTAGGACATCAATACTTTTATTATTACTATTATTTTTTTTTTTAATTTAGACTCACATTCTATTTTCATTTTCCATCTAGGACTGAGGACCTGACCCTCAATGTCCGTGATTAAGTCCTAGATGGAGTACACAAGTCAGCTCTGTGTACTGCTCTAAAGAAGATATGTCACTCTAAAAACTACACTCCCTCATGTCTGTGGTCAAAGTGCTTTAGAATGCACACTTCTATAAAGTATTTGATAAGGGTACTGTCTTTTGTTCGGGATTTGTGATTCAATGTCAGGGGTGTACATGTGCTGGGTGGTTGTGGGAGGGAGAAGGAGGACTGGGTGACCACCAGCCGGGGGTATACGTGCCTCTCAAGGCACTTTTTCTAGTTTTTTCCGTGTTTAATATTTCATAACTACAAGTCTGAGAAATCTGGATGGTGGTGCATATGTGCTGGAAATATAGAGCGGAGAGGATAACGGGACATTCCTGTTTGTGGAATTTAACACTATGGATCTGGTTTAGTTCAATGTCCAGTATAATTGGCATGCTCACAAGATCAAGGGCACCACAAATTCACAATGCAAGATAAAATGTACTACAATTCACAATGCAAGATAAAATGTACTACAATTCACAATGCAAGATAAAATGTACTACAATTCACAATGCAAGATAAAATGTACTACAATTCACAATGCTAGATAAAATGTACTACAATTCACAATGCAAGATAAAATGTACTACAATTCACAATGCAAGATAAAATGTACTACAATTCACAATGCAAGATAAAATGTACTACAATTCACAATGCAAGATAAAATGTACTACAATTCACAATGCAAGATAAAATGTTCTAACCTGTAGACTACAATATCTAAAGTATTACATAGCTGACAAGTCAGATTTATTGTTTATTGGTTACAAGATGATCTTGTTGACTGTAACATAGGCACTGGTCAGTCAAAATTTTTCAGTGTCACAGTGATTCTGTTAAATAGTGTCACTCACTGATCTTGGTTCGATTTGAAGAAGTGTGTGAAGCACTAAATATTTCCAAGTTTTTACTTATCAAATTTTTCCATTCTTGTTTTGAAGGTGTGTCATTTAAAAGTGTTCCATCGAAGAAAAGTCTTGGGTCCCCAAAAAACATGAAACCCTCACTAACTTTGTTACACCCCACTGTTAAGTCATCAGCACAGGTAGAGAATGCTCAGAAAAGTGGTCCTATCTTGATTTCGAGATTGCAGCCTATCTAGCAGTCAATTAATATGGACATTATATATACCCAAATGCAATATCCCACCGTACCTTACTCCGACACGGATGCTGAATGGCTCTGTTTGAATGTTGGTCATGCCGATAAGCAAATGGCATTTTAATAATTTTAATAAAAATGATACTTCAATGATTTTGATATGGGCAATTAAGAACAGATAAAAAAAAAACCCAACTCAACAACAAGATTGAAAATGATGAGAAAATTCGTATTTCATTGAATGGGTAGACCTGCCTTTGAAAATTAATTTCAATGTTTTGACAAAAATGACTTTTTGTCCTACAAACTGATTTTGAAATTTTATTTTACTTGAAGTCCCATAACTCCTCTGATTGTTTAAAGTATTTCCCTAAATATGCAACTGTACCATCTTATCACTATATGAGCCTGTGCATTAGAAAACCAACAATTTGAGTTTCTGACCAGGTCAGACACAAACTGGCCAGTACAGACACAGAAGCAAGCTAGAAGCTTGAAAATTTGGATTTAAGTGCATTCAGGAATTGTACTATCCATGTAGCGAAAACAAAGGCGCTGATCAGCTTCGCGGTTACCGCGAAGCTGATCTGCGCCTTTGTTTTCGCCTAAGCATTTTGTTGGTTTTCTTATGCAGTGGCTCATATATAATTATGCCCTCACGAACATTTTTGGTAGGTGTTTTTCCACAAACACATGGATTGCAATTAGTACAGATGTAGTAGGCTGGCTTGCTCCCCCCATGTCAGTTGATGAAGATTTTGTATGATATCGTTGTATCTCAATTACACCATTATCTTAAAGCATATTTCACATGTCATGATGTCCGATGTTCGAAATTGTCCTGTAACATTGAGGCAAGGTCTCTACAAAACCATAGCTGTTGGCTGGGATGTTAAGTGACAAATAAATTTTTTTTACACATCTGCAATCAAGCTGACAAGATTGACTATTAATAATTGAATATGTGTACCCAAGTCCTTCAAATTCACAGAAATTGAATCTTATTCCTATAGATTTTTTTTTCTCCTGAATGCAGTAAGTCTGACATTTCAAACAAAAATTACCTCAGTCAGACAGAAATTTTGCAGAACAAGACTGGTTCTTTGAAAAGTGTTGGCAAAACTGAGCCGACATTTTGTTGGTAATGGAAAAATATGAGCCGCCTCATGGGAAAAGCAACAATTTGCATATGCGAAAACAAAGGCACAGATCAGCTTCGCGGTAACCGCGAAGCTGATCTGCGCCTTTATTTTCACTACTCGGATAGTACAATTCCTCTTCTTCTTAAATCCGAAATTTCAAGCATCTAGCTGTCTTCTGTGCTTCTACAGCCCGGTTTGTGTCGGACCTGTTCGGAAACCACATTGTTGGTTTTCCCACGAGGCGGCTCATATGTTCGTTCAGACTAGGTTGTCTTCAGTGGGTGATATTACTTGATTATTATACAGTACTACATGTTGTCATGCGGTGCGGATGGGTCTCGCAACCCATCTAGGAGTTTGCTAGTTCTCTACACAAAAATCTAGCTGGGCAGGGGGAACTCATTAGTTTTGGTTAACAGTCTTCCTAGGAGTTTACAGGTCTCTAAACAAAGCCTTTTAAAGAAAGGGCAGATGGAGCTCTTCAGCTGTTGCAAGCAATTCATCAAGGAAAAGGTTATTCCAAAATAAAACCTGTGTGCCTGGTAACATTTTTGTCCAGTTTAGACTTGTTTTACACAATTATGTTATAAACAAAATATTTATTCAGGGTTGCAGAAAAAAGATAATTTATGCTAACTTTTGTCACCACCATGAACAAGTAGCACTATCAGTCACTCAGCATCATGCAGTTTGTTACCACCATGTAGAAAGCTAACAGATTGAGACAATCTTCTGCATGGTGGTAATACACTGCATGTCCAGTGTGAACAAAACTTGTATAGCTCGTACAGGATATTTGAGCCACGTCATGAGAAACCGGGATTTTTGCGAAAACAAAATTTCCAGCATCTAGCATTGTTCTGTTACTGTAAAGGCCGGTTCGTGTTAGACCTGGTTGGAAACCCCAAAGACCGGTTTTCTCATGTTGCGGCTCATTTGGTCAGACAAACTCCTGAAAAATTGACCAACAACATGTTGGTTCAGTGCTCAAAGTTTTCTCAGGACTACCAGCCTTGTGATGCAAAATTTTTGTCTGATGGAGGCGGGGTTTTTTTTTATCTGACGTGTCCTTTTGTCCCTGACGTACGTTGTGAGGGATGAATTAGGTTCTCTCTAGCATAAGCGAGTGATAGTAAATGATCTTGGAATTAAGTGCTAGAAAACGAAAGAAATCTTTATTGAATTGATTTAGTACAGAATGTTGTAACCTACTTAGGTTGGCCAACAGTTCATTAGCTTTGTTCTGAGGTCTAAATTAAGGCTGACATTTAAGTAGCATTAGGTATTACGCAAGCAGCATAATGGCTTGTCACAATCATTGGTACAGTTAACTAGAAATAGTTGATGTTTCCATTACCGCTAGATTATTATGGTTGTTGGAAGGTATCCTCTATTCAATCTTTGATAATTCATGGAAGGTATCCTCTATTCAATCTTTGATAATTCATGTAATTAAATATTCCGTGCTTCTTCTGGTTTAGCCTAGTTGGATACTGACTGCTACAGGGCTTTTCAGTTTTGTTCCTTTTCCCATATTGATTCACAGTTTGGTTGACAAATACATGTATTGGCACTTTAATAATTAGTATTGATTTCGACTTCCTGGATAAATATTGGTTTGGAAGCAATTAAACCAACAATTTCAGTTTTGGACTGAAATCCATAACCACTCACCCTGTATGAATATTGAAAAGAGTTCCTTGATTCTACATAAATTGGAACTCATGATGAAAAAGAAAAATCCCTCACTTTCAGTCTGAAACTTTAATTGTGGGTAACAATCACTCAGATCAGGAAAGCATGCCTGTGTATTGAATACCCCCTTATACCCCACTTTTATAATTATGTATAATTAAACTGTAGTTTGCACGGGTATACCTATTTTTCTTATTTTTGCTTCAAAACCTAGATTGTGGGTACTCTTTAGAACTGCCTCACCAAGGCGGTTCTAACAATTGTACCCGCAATCAATGTTTTGAACACAAATAAGAAAATTATCAAAAAATTTATGCTGAAAATTTTCATTTTTTATAAGTTTAAAGATCTCTGTATATTACATGGGCATGTTTTTGTAATTCAGGGCCAAGTTGTTCAAAACTAAAACGTCGTTAGTTAACGTTTCGTTAAAATTTCAAATATTAATATTACAAATACACTGTTATTTTTTGTTGAAAAAATGTGAGAATCCTTTGCAGTGCAAAGGATTCTCACATTTTTTCAACAAAAAATAACAGTGTATTTGTTACTTTTTGCTGATATTTGCTTAACAAATTTATGTCTTAACGATATCGTTAAGCTAACGATGCTTTGAACAACTGGCCCCAGATCTTGTGATCATTAGACAAGCCAGTTTCAAGGGCAGTGTCAAGATTGATTCCTTCAATTTCCTTGCTGCTATAAAGGACCAGAAATAAGAGGAGTTTCTTCATGACAAAACCAGTATTTCGAGTTAGGTCAAACTGAATTCAAATAATCATTTGCATTATTACCTGGGATCTGGAAAAAAGATCTAGATATGGATAAGTTATAATCATTATGCTATTCTGTAAGAATGCAATTGATCAGACTGCAAATGTGCAATATGATATAAACTCTTGGCTGCTAGAAAAGTCAAAACAGAGAAACAAATTTTCATGTAATATCTCCCAACCTCTAGAAAAACCTGTTAATTTCTCATGTTCTAATTGTGGCTGAATCTTGACAAATGAGCCGCCTTGTGGGAAAACCAACAATGTGGTTTCCAAACAGGTCTGACACAAACCAGCCTGTACAAGCACAGAAAAAGAGCTAGAAGCTTGAAATTTTGGATTTAAGTAGAAAAGGAATTATTGTACTATCCGTGTAGTGAAAACAAAGACGCTGATCAGCTTCACGGTTACCGCGAAGCTGATCTGCATCTTTGTTTTCGCATATGCAGATTGTTGGTTTTCTCATGACGCAGCTCAGAAGCTGTTGAAAATCGGCTTGGAAATTTAGGGTAAAGGGGTCATCATATTCTGATGTTTTCATGTACATGTATTTTTCAATGCTCTTGTCCTTCAGAAAGCTGTATAAAAATGGCTGTTAGATCTTTTTAATAATATACTGTCAGTGTTAATGGTAGATTTCAATTTAAAGTTGTGGTCAAAGTTATTTAATCAGGCTTAATCCTCTTCTCGGCTATCTTGGAACCCATCTAGAACAGTTAAGAAACTGATGGTATTGATGGTATTTTTCTGTGTGACTCACACTATTAGATTTACCCACCCCTAATATGGGAACCAATTTTCCTATGACATGTCAATGATAATAGTGCCATAATTTGCTATTTTCAGTATTGATTGTGTTAGGCCTGTTGATCAATACAGCCACCTTTCTGCTGCTGCTGCCTATCACCGACTGAAGACAACCAGGCTCCGTGTTTTAGAACTAAAGCAGTCAGATTTGTGAATAATTTAAGATGACTTTGCTTATTTTTGCTTGTAGACACATGTTGTTGGTACTGGTTAGAATCGCCTTGACTAGGCGATTCTAACGAGTACCAACAACATGTGTTTTTATGGACAAATGACAAAAATAACTTTCATTTATTGTCAAATATCAAGCTTATCTGTTTTAATACCTCTGTGGTTCCAATAATAGTCAGTTAGGAGACATAGCGCTTAATGTCTTGTGACACTAATTTCTCCGAATGAGTATGTCTGCTGTATGGAACTATTTGTTTATATGATTTTATCAGGTTCCGTGTCGCGTCTGTAGACAGTCTACGAGTACTGTATTCCGCAATTAATTGGAAGCCATAATTGTTATTGAGTTCTGTCAAGAGACGTAGTCGTTATATGGTTTTGTTTTATGCATAAAACATTATTGTGGAACTGTTGAATTGATTATATAATTGCTTTATGTATATGACAGACATGCAGTGCTCTGTTACTTTAATTGAAAGTTTTGATATGTGATTGGACTTTGCGTCAATTTTATTCTGTGATCTGTTGACCTGTGACAGGACTTGATTGTGCAAAGTTTTATCGTGTCAACCTTTTTTTAGTCTTTGACAGTATGAAGGCAGATGGTGTAATGCAGGTAATCTGTTGTTGAGTCATGCTTTGTCATTGATTTGTTGTTTTCTTATTGTTTTAATTCATATACATTTATGACTACCAACCTCGATAGCTCAGTAGGTAGATTGACCACTTGGAGAATGAGGTTCAATGCTTGAACTCAGGCCAAAACATACTCCAGTTTGTTAAAATGTTACATCATGCACAGACTTAGTTTTATGCTCCTCAAATCTTAAATAGCAGTCACACATTAGCGTATAAGTGAAACGCGCACCAGATGTGTTGAAAAAAATGTAAAATTACACATACGCCAGATGCACGTTGGAAACACATTCAAAACGGTTACAGGCACCTTGAATACGCTTTAAATGCATTTGATGCACATTTTAGACACACCAGTGTACGCTACATGCGCATTCCGATTTTAAGAAATATTGCTGCAGTAATGTGCCCCAAGTGTGTATGAGACGCGCATGTAACGTTTGATGCACGCCTAGCTGAAGTGCGTGGTTAGTGTGTCTTGGAAGTAACACAAACATGCTCCAAAACTTTGAGACTTTTTACACGTCCGGCACACACCTCAGTCACAAGCTAATGTGTGACTGCTAAAGCGAGTTAAAGGTGCAAATTAATTTTTATACATCCAAAATCTTCAGCGTTTGGTTTATACGCTACTGTGTGACCGCTGTTTTAGTTTTAAGCTCCTCATTAATCTTTTACTTTGTAGCTGTACATGTAAATACATGTAGCTAATGTGTCTGGCTGTCTGTCATTTAAGTTTCAATGACTCAAATCAAGCCTCCAGAAACCTCTGTGGTGTAGTGGTTAAGCCACTCACCCTGTAAATCTGGGGTCATGAGTTCAATTGATGGCTTGTCTAGTCTTTCAAATGAACTTTTAAATAAAGATAATGTCTCCATATGGCCTCAGCTGTTGATTGAGAAGAAAAAGAAAAAATCTACAACCACCAAATCAAGCCTGAAGTTGACGTCAGTTTGATTAGTTGATTTACATACCATTGTCTCTTGACTTTCTGTCGGTAAATTCCTGGTTTATCCTATAAATTCAGGAAAACTGTCAGTAACTATTGCTTGCAATTCCACTCCTAGTATTGTACTTCAGCACAAGACCAAGCCCCAATGTTATAAAACTTTTTTCATGCTCAGCTCATCTGAGACTAAAATTTATCCTGCTCATAAATGTTAAAATGCCAACAACTGTTGGCATGTTAACACTTATAAGCAGGATAAATTGCAAGCTTTTGTGATCTAAACCTGAAATTTCATTTTAATTGGGCTACATTGTAGTTCATCATTAAGAACAGTTAAAATTTTATGCTCAGCTGAGATGAGCATGAAAAAAGTTTTATAACCTTGGGACCTGGAGTGCTACTACTAAAGTTCCTGATAGATGCCAGGGGTATGCAAAAGAGAGAGAAGATGTCAATCTTTGCAAACAAAGGTTCTTGAAATATTACATGCCCAAAGCTGTCCAAATTTTTTGTGAAGCTCATTATGTAATGTGCAGCCGAGCCCAGCCACAGCAAACCCTGTCGGTGGAAAAGCATGCTCATCCACCAAGGGTGGTTTACTGCGTTATATACCCAACTCTTACTCGATTCACAAAGTCTCGAGTTTTGAAATTTGCATATTTCCAAGGGAGGCTATCCCGTCACATTACTTCCCCCTCCGAGAAGACTCGTCCCGAGTCTTGGCCTGGGGACTACATGGGTAAGGAAACTCCGTTCTTGCAGTTGTCATCATCCCACCGCTGCCACCAAATGTAACGTGCAGCCGAGCCAAGCCACAGCAAACCCCGTCGGTGGAAAAGCATGCTCATCCACCAAGGGTGGTTTACTGCGTTATATACCCTACACTTACTCAATTCACAAAGTCTCGAGTTTTGAAATTTGCATATTTCCAAGGGAGGCTATCCTGTCACATTTAGGTGGCCTAATGTCTGCTCTTTCATTTTTGTAAGAATTGTGGCTTTCAATGAATGTTTTGTAAATTAGAATTATTTCCCTTCCATTGGAGACAGTCATGTATAGGCAAATCATTCAGAGCTATATTTCATTGGTTTGTACTTTTCTAGATTTAAAAAAGCTTAGTTGACGACATCCTAGTAGTGGAAAATGCTTCATCCTTTGATGGATTAAATTACAAAAAACAACAACTTATTTTGCCAGGTCAAGCTGCTCTGCCCTTGCATTAAGACACAGTGTCATCTCAAAGAGAATTGTACAATCTCCGAGCAAATGTCACCAACGACCAAATGCATAGTGAACTTTTTACATGCTTACAGAGTTAAGTGCACATACTGTGCAGTGTGCAGTAGGCCCTTACAGCATTGCCATTAAGTTAACCAGGCAGTGAAGCATTGCCGTATTAGAATGCTGACCATGGCGTAAAGTACATGTATGAAATGTGTGCTTTCCCACAGTATTCTAGGTGCCTGCTAGTGGTACCACTGTTAATGCAGAGATGCAGTCATACTACACATGCCTCTGCAGAGCTCTGTATTCTTTATTTTTTTCCTAAACATTATGGGATCCCCATGAGAATGCTACACTGGTGTGACACTGGTTTATTTAGGTCGAGATGTTTCAAAATTGTGAACCTTGGATTGGCATACACATGTATGGCATTTGTTATCTCCTTCATTTTGCTGGTTGTTTTGTTCAATGTCTTGGGTTGGGCAGTTCAAAACTTACTCTTTTGTTTTGGTTTTCTGTTTCTGTTCTGGGTTTAAATACAGTCAGCAAGATTTTTTTTTCAGCTATGCATCATTTCTTTATCGTAAAACAATGCATATTTCTTTTATTAGCTGGATCATGCATGTTCCAGATTGTTTTGACACTTTTCTGTCATGTATCAGCTAAGAATGTATGAACTACATGTACTTTGCTTTCAGTTGACTGGCTCAGCTGTTTTATACCATCTGCTGACTGTCAGTAGCCTCCAGCAGTTTGGTGGTCATTGTCATCATTAAAATCAGTGATTCTACTGATGATATGAGCCGCTATATGGTAAAACAAACAATTTGCATATGCGAAAACAAAGACGCAAATCAGCTGTGCAGTCACTGCACAGCTGATCAACGCCTTTGTTTTCGCAACACGGAAAAAACATTTCCTCTTTTTTGTTTATGCAAAGTTTCAAGCTTCTAGCTTTCTTCTGTGACTGTACAGGCCGGTTTGTGTCGGACCTGGTCGGAAACCCAAATTGTTGGTTTTCTCTTGCACTGGCTCATATGGTAATATTTGAGCCATTTCAAAGGGAAACCTATCACCAGGGTTTCCAACCTGGTCTGACAAGATCTAAGCAGTATGGCAGCAGAAGATGGGACATAGATGAACAGAAATAGCCTATGAGACAAAAAAAAGCTGTTGGCAGTTCCCACAATGCTAAGGATTGGGATCTTTGTGTCCGCAAACGTATTGAGCTGCTGATTTTCTCACGATGTAGCTCATATAATTCATGTGGTCAACAGCACAGATCATTTCATATTTGTACATAAACAGTAACTGATTAAGTACTGTCCAAGTAAATCCATAGATAGTCAATAACCTTAATAAAATAAATCCAGATATTGATGTTACATTGTATTTATTCTATAAATGATTCAAGTGGTGTATCAAAGGCATTGCTGATTACTTTTGTCTGAGTTGTAATGTCAAGTTGGTGCCAAGCAATTATTTGTTGACAGATGGATAAGTATGGATTTCCATTTGGCTGGAGTTTTTGATTGATTTTCTGGGGAGGAATTTGTACTGAACAACACTTGTATTAAGATTCTAGATATTTGGGATTGACCTTATTCGTACAATGGTGAGTAAAGTGTGACTGAGATTATTGTTAGTGAAAGTTACTAAGACTTTGTTTATTTTAAGATGATTCACTGAGATTAAGCAAGGCTGTCATGAGAAAATCTGAAAGTGATTTTCTTGCTAGCTTAGACAGAAACCAAATTACATGTATACAACCACAAAATCTTGAAAGTAGCAAATTAATGCTTCTCACAGTCCCAGTTCTTCCCCGGTTCGCCCCAGTGAAGACGAGCATGTATACCGTGATGAAGCGGGACACTGTCCCTACCAAAAATGATCGTGTTCTCACAGTCACGGTGTTACCCCGGTGTAACCCCTGTCTTGGTCCCGGTTCTATCACGGTCTCGTCACGATGCAGGCCGGTGTCGCCTGGTATTACAACAGTTCATCCCGGTACCGTCCCAATTCACACCGGTGGCATCCCGGTTCACCCCGGTGGTGTCCCGGATCACCCCAGTGGTGCCAGGGTTATATTCTGGTGTTTGCCGGCATTGAAAACAATAGCAACCGGGGTGAACCGGGATGGCACCGGGGTGAATCGGGATGCCACCGGGGTGAACTGGGGCACCAACGGGGTTAACCGTGGCCAAATTCTTAGCCGGTTTGCCCTGGTGGCATCCCAGTTCACCCCAATGAAGTCCCGTTTCACTCCGGCGCTGTTCCACTTACCCACAGTTTGCGCCGGATCATCCCGGTTTATCACGGTTGAGTCCTGGTGCTGTCATGGTTTGTCATGGTGTGGCCCCGGTTTAACACGGTTTTTGACATCTCTTCTGGTTCGCCCAGGATTGCCCCGGTTTTATTAAACATTTTAGTACAACCATGAAGGCTCCCCGGTTTACCCAGGTTCTTCCCGGTTTGCCTCGGTAGCACTACGGTTCTACCCCCGTTCGTCACGGTCCATCCCGGTTTACCCTGGGTTTTCAAACCGGGGCGAACCAGGGAGCTAAACCGGGACAATGAGAACATAGCTTTATGTAGGGAAACCTCATGGATGCTGATTAACTTAACTTAGTACTCCCTTTTACTCCCTTTTGCTGATAATTGACATTACTGGTTTTCTCAAATCATTGTAAGGCAAAAAATGGCCTCCGACGGGCTAGAAGGCATTTTAGAATGACAAAGGCATAGAAAACTTTACTTTGAAACAAAGCAGGACTTTCTTAATGCATTAGCCACCATTTAGAGCATCTCAATTAATGTGGAGATCAAAGTATTGGTTTTGCTTTTTATGTTTAATGATTATGGAGTAGCAGACTTTTCCTTTTAAGAAAACATGACTTGTAATTGTATCATGCTGTTTCCAAAGACAATAATTGCACCGGTTCGAGAGATTGTGGAAGGCCTAGTGGTAGAGTATTGAACTCTTAAGTTGAGAGGTCCTAAGTTCAAACTCTGCTGGGGCACTTACAATGTAGTGTCCTTGAGCAAGATGCATATACTCCCTCAAGCACTGGTTAATACCTTCATCCCGACATGAGTGAAAAATGGTTGACTGGACTGTTAAGCCTCAATACAAACAAACAAATGAGCAGCCTCATGAGAAAATCAACAATCTGCATATGCGAAAACAAAGACACAGATCAGCTTTGCAGTAACCGCGAAGCTGATCAGCACCTTTGTTTTGAAATGTTTTCACTACATGGATAGTACACTTCCTCATCTTCTTAAATCCGAAATTTCAAGCTTCTTGCCTGCTTCTGTGACTGTACTGCCTGATTTGTGTCGGGCCTGTTGTTTGTTATCTCACGAGACGACTCAAATATACTCTGAAAGTATAATAGACATGTCCATTGTCTTTCCTGATTGCAGCTCAACAACAGCCTGGCACTGATTAAGATTTTGCAGACAGTTTGATAGAAATCGGCACAATTCTTTGCTGCTAGAAATGATATATCATGGTCTTTTGATTTCTCCTCCAAAGCCAAGTTTTGTCCTTGAGCAAGACTTTTGTAGCTTTCAAAATACTTAGTAAGTTAGTAGCAGACTAGTAGTATTGACCTAGGATGCAGTGGCTTCCTGCTGACATGACTAGAACTGTTGACTGGGATGTGAAAGCATAAAATCAAGATTTTTCTCACAACCTTGATGCTAGGAATTATTTCTGGAGAATCTGTGGTGTAATGAAGTTTTGAACTAGGTTTCATCAACGATCTCATCTCTAATTTCTCTTGAAGTTTCGATTAATATTGTATTGATTAGATTTCAGCAATGAAGTCTCCTGGATTTCTATTTTGTCTTTAATTTTGGTTCAGGGAAATGAATCTCACAAAGTGAAGTGATCCTTAGTTGTTGGACGGCTCGGGGCAGACAGAACAGGCCCAGATCAGCTTGCTGTCAGAGGAGCAACCTAATTATGGCCTTCTGTGGTCATCAGGAAAACATGTCCGTGTAAAGTATACCCCCTCATTTCCCACATTTATATAGCAAAACTGGGGTATGCAGGGGTATACCTATTTTTCTTATTTTTGCTCCAAAACATAGATTGTGGGTACTCGTTAGAACCGCCTCGGCGAGGCGGTTCTAAAGTGTACCCACAATCTATGTTTTGAGCAAAAGTAAGAAAAATATCATAAAATTTCTGCTGAAAATTTTCAATTTTTAAAGCTAAAAAATCTGTGTTAAATGCATGGACAAGTTTTCGTAATGTTGTTATTGCCTTGAAATGCAGGTCAGTGACCTTGCATTACAATATTTCTTGAAATGTTGATGTATGCACTGGTCAGTGTTTGAATGGTACTTTATAACTGCCTAAGGTGGTAGAACAGAATATATCTCGAGGGTGTTGGCTTATTCTGTTGCCTGCAGTCTGTATACATGTTTGACCTGATACGAAGTCAAGAATATGTTTTCTTGCTGATGGAGCTTAAATTTTCTTATTTCTGTATTCTATGCTCCTTTCCTGGAAATTGATTTTCTAGTAAAAATAGATAAAATAACCATGAAGAAGTGAAAAGAGCCAATTGATGTTACAGTCTTATGAATAAGTTGCCACCGAATTTCTCAAACAATCAATATTGTATTTAGGTGAATGACACTTTCTTTGAATGTTGTATCTTTAAAGCAGTAGCAAGGGATGATTGATTGAATGCCTCCAGAAAGTTTCACAGAGAAAGTACACCGATCAACCATCAATATAATGTCAATATAGCATGCAATTTTATAGTGAAAGAAGACTTACTATAGCCAAAGTGACTGAATGGGTCTTTGTGTACTTCGTAATCTTTAAATTGGTTAGGGTGGCCAAACTTCCATTTCCTACTTCTGCACAATTCAAATCAATTGCAAATTGCTCTGGTCAACCCTGAAGAGAACCAACCATAGGTGGCCAAATCTGCTAATTTCAACTGTGTACCCATCTAACTTGCTCTATACATGTAAATCCATCACCACATGAAGATTGGTAGGAAGATGGCAAGTTGATTGGGCAATTATCATAGCTATCATAGTCTATCAACAAATTTGAGGAGAATGTTTGTGCCTTTCTAACAACATTAGAATGACCTCAGGTGTTAAACTGGCCAAAGTTATCCTTCCCCCACTGTAAAGGGGGGCTTGTTTGTTGTGATGGAAAGATTCAGCTATTCATTTTGCCCACAACCGTATCATTCTAGCAAATCCTTTTTAGTTTGGTTCATTTTACAGGTATTTATGTATTCCACTATCGGAGTTTCTGCGCAGGGAGCAGAACTACCATAGGTGGATTTTTTTGCGTTTTATAATATAAAGGTACAATATGGATTTTCTGCGCATCATACGCACATTTCTAGTAGTGACGTGGATTTTGTTTTGCGTACATACGCAGAAAATCCTCCCAAATAAAATTTCCTATCAATACTCCATCAGTGGACTTTTTGCGCATAGATATGCAAATTTCTAATAGAGACGTGGATTTTTTTGCGTACAGACACAGAAATTCCTCCCAAATAAAATTTCATATCAATATTCCATCAGTGGACTTTTTCAGTGTGCATAGATATGCAAATCTCTAATAGAGACGTGAATGTTTTGCGTACATACGCAGAAATTCCTCCCAAATAAAATTTCCTATCAATACTCCATCAGTGGACTTCTGTGCATAGATATGCAAATCTCTAATAGAGACGTGGATTTTTATCTCAAGCTGATTATTTTAGCATAACATATCCGTATCCATTGTATCATTCAGTTAACCTGATTTTAGAAATGATGCATCCTTAAATGTAGGGGAAGGGTCGTAACTAATGTGGTGAGCACTTGTGACCCAACCCCATTGTATTATATGCAATTAAATATTATTAAACTAATCCTTAAACCGATCTTATTCTATCGTTTAGATTTGGTACGAAAGGAGATTTTCCAGGTTTTAGATAACCGAAACATATTAATCCAAGAGATAACAGAGTATGACCCCCCCTATATATTTTGTTGTCTGACCTGATGCTTTGTTTTATGCACAGGCCCAGCGAGATTCGCCATCAGCACTTATAATCTACTAACCGACAATATCTCGTATAGCCAAGATAGGTGTTAAATTGCCTGAATCATACCACCACCACAACCAATATTTTTTCGTTGAGATTTTGTCATGTATGCAAACAGATTTTCTCAGTTTATTAGCTGAATGTTGAAATTACGAAAAGAATTGCAACGATCAGGGAACATTGCATGTAGATGATCCGTCATTGGAGTATGTGCTTACATGCGCAAAATCTTCTACATCATTAGCAGAATTTTGCATATGTGCGCATAAGATCCGTATATGGAATATGTTTTTTTAAAATGCGCAGAATTTATCCAAGCTACTGTCAGACAAACTTCTGCGTATGCACACAGAAGATCCATAAATGGAATATTTTCGTGCATGCACAAAAATTTCCACGTCATTAGTAGTGTTCTGCATAAAATCCGTCTATGGAGTATGTGCGTGTATGCGCAGAATGTCTCCACGTAGCTAATACAATTTAGAGTGTGTTCGCAGAAGATCCATGAGTGGAGTATTCGCGTGCATACGCAGAATTTCTCCACGAAACTAATTCAGTTTTGCGTATGTACCCAGAAGATCCGTCAGTGAAGTATTTGCGTGCATACGCACAATTTCTCCAAGTAACTTATATAATTTTGCGTATGTACTCAGAAGATCCGTCAGTGGAGTATTTGCGTGCATACATACAATTTCTCCACGTAACTTAGACAATTTTACGTATGTACGCAGAAGATCCGTAAGTGGAGTATTTGCGTGCATACGCACAATTTCTCCATGAAACTTATACAATTTTACGTATGTACGCAGAAGATCCGTCGGTGGAGTATTTGTGTGCACACGCACAATTTTCCATATCTCCTATACATTTCTGTGTATAAATACACACACAAAAAATGCATCTTATATGTGAAGGTGCGCAAAACCTCCACCTTGTTGCTTTTTAGATTGATGATTAGATATGCAAAAACTCCAGTTTTGGATTTTTTGCGCCCTGCGCAAAAACTCCAATTTGGGATGGATAAATAACTCCATTTTCTGTGACATAAATAATTGCAGAAAATTAGTGACAGACTAGACGAAAACCTTGGGGACACTTTTCACAGCTTTCGTTGACATTATGTCATAAATGCAAGAATCTCCCAATAATATTGACAACATATGAGCCGCGTCATGAGAAAACCAACAATGCGACTCACGCACAGGTCCGAAACAAACGGAGTTGTACAAGCACAGAAGGTGGCTAGAAGCTTGAAATTTCGGATTTAAGAAAAAGAGGGAATGTACTATCCGTGTAGTGAAAACAAAGGCGCTGATCAGCTTCGCAGTTACTGCGAAGCTGATCTGCGCCTTTGTTTTCGCATATGCAGTATGTTGGTTTTCGCATGATGCGGCCTGTATGTTCCAGTACTGCAATTAACAACTTGGATTACTGTGGTTTATGCTAGTTTTAGTTCCATTTGTCTTGTATTGATTCGCACCAGATATTTTTAATGGAGATTGTTTATTAACACTCCCTCTGAGTTTAATTATGGAAGAAATCTATAATTTGGCCATTGATGTTTTTATTCACTGACGTACTTGGGGTAATAAAACTGCTTCATTCTCTTTAAAGCAGCGCTATTCTTTTCATCTGTATTCCGATATCACATTGATTGATGCACTCGGAACCCTATCTGAGAGTGCCAACAGCTTTCGTTCAATGAAAAATATCTGTTTTCATAATAAATGACAATAGTTCTACAGATATAACAGCTTCATTTAATTTATCATTTTCATCAAAATTGGTCCTTAATCAGTCTGTTTCTTTTATAGAAATTGCATAGGAACATTTCCTTCCAAAACAAAGCCATATGTTATTTTTATAAGGCAATGATTAGGAAAAGGCACAATCAGAAAGAAATTCAGACTCCAAATACCGAGGTGGGAAAAACCAAACTGACAATAATTTATATTAGGTAATAATACGTAGAAAACATATCCTAAGCAGAGTGTGCAGCTATCTCCCAGTAGGCAGCCACTCAGTTACCTGGACTTTACCAAATCATGAAAATGCACAACCATAAGGTTCAAACAGCACAAAAAAAAAAAAAAATAAAAAAAAAAAAAAAAAAAAAATAAAAAATAAAAAAAATAAAAAAACAAATAGAACCACAACCGAAGTATCACCTTGGAACGATCAGTAATATAAAATTACTGGGGGGCTTAAATCAATTTTACAGAGCTCTAACCTCACCCTCGTCTTCTGCAGTGGTTCACAATATTTAGTTACTGTTCGGTCCTTGTGGTGAATCTCTAACTAGCCAATGAATCATCAAGGACAAACAAATAAATCAAGATGACCACCATGATGAATAAAAAATGAGGACTCACAGATTCAGTAAGCTGCCCGAAGATGGAGATCCCTGGGCACCAAATAACTTACTAAAATCTGGAGTAAAAGAAAAACACCAGTTAAACCCCGATGGGCCAAGCAACAGACAAGCAACAGACAAGAAGCTCCAACCAAAACCAATTAAAATGAATAGCTTTATGTCAGAGCCATCACAGAGTCTGACGCCCGACCCACCATCGTGCACCTAAAGAAGGCAGCATAGCCATCAACCATGATTGGGTTAAAAACTAAGCATGCAGACTGTCGCATAACATTTAAGTTATAACCTGTAGGTCTGTAACGTGTATTGATTTTTCTGAACTGAAAAGAAAAAAAATCATTCCTTCCTATAAGTTTCTTTTTGTAAATGAAGTCACCATAAAATTCTGGTTCCGAAAGGCCCTCAAGTAAAAGCGTCTTTAGTCAAACATTAAATTTGGAAATTGATTCATAGTTGAAAGTTACTTATTAAATTGTCTTTTTCTTAGTATGTTGGATTTCTTCTTACCAGACTTGTTTTTTTTTCTGTTAGTTCCTCCATCTCTGATATCCTTTGACATTATGTTGTCAGTTTTTATGTCCTCAGGTGAAGGTCACTGATTTCATTAATGCCCTCAATCATTCAATCACCACAGTGTTCTGTTTGGGTTCAAGCCCCATGTGGGTACATGGGCATGTAAGACAAGCGAAGGTCTGCAGGTTTGCCAGATGTATTTTGTGTGTGTGGTACTCACATTTTCACCCCACCTACTGATTGGTTTGTCTATACATGTTTGAGCTGTAATAAATTACTTTGAACAATATCTTTTTTTTTCTTGTTTTCCATTATGCTCTTCCGCCCAAAAATAGTTTGTTGTCATCTGTGTTTATCCTTTCATAATTTTTGTCTCTGTGACTCTCCTTTTAAATTTTGATTGTCTGATTATTTCATTAGTAACTCTTGTATCTTTCTACCGATACTTGTACCCTTGATTGAATATCTGCCTCTGTTAGTTTCCTCAAACTCAGTATGTTTACTGTCTCTTAATTGAAACTCTGTAATGACTTGTATGGTCTTTTCTTCAGTCTTCACATATTTCAAATTGTCATATTGCATCTGTGTCACTTCAATATTGTTTGCTTCTTGAATATGCTTGATTTATTTGTTCACTGCGAATGCCCTGGCATAGCCTGCCTCCCATCTCTTCACATATTTAAGTAAACTTTGTTTGCATTTTTGTGTTCTTTAGATTTCTTGCGTTTTTGCTATTGCGCTCACTTCTTCATCAGCTTCTGCATTGTGGTCTGCATCAATTGGCATTTGTGTTTGTACTTAATTTTGCTATTTGAATCTTGAGAGACACATGCACGAGATTTGCCTGTATTTCTTGGATATTAAGTTGGTAATTATTGATTGTTGTAGCTTTGTCATTGACATTCCTTTGCGTAAGAATACAAATAATGAATACAAAACCCATTTGATCTATAGGCAGCTGACACCGGTATTTTCCTGTAGCAACTTTGCTAGGTTCATATCTACAATATGAAATAAATGCCTGGAAAAAATTATACGGAGTCACACCAGAAAAAACAATCAATATTCTGTGTAAAAGAGTGATGTGCTGTAATTATATTGTGTTAATAATGTCATTTTGACCCAGATTGTGAATAAAACCACTATAGATTCGTTTAACGTAACATTTGTTGTGAGCAGGTTTGACCAAGCCTAATAACTCATCACATAATGCATGAAGAATCCATTTTGTTGGACTGAACTCCCGTTATAGATTTTTCTGTCTCCCGCATCAATGAAGCAGTCCTGAGATGAGTCCCATCACGAGAAAAACAGAATTTTGCCTATGCGAAAACAAAGGAGCAGATCAGCTGTGCAGTTACTGCACAGCTGATCTGCTCCTTTGTTTTCGCTACACAGATAGCACAATCTTTCTTCTTCTTAAATCTGAAATTTCAAGCTATTAACATTCTTCTGTGGCTGTACAGGCTGGTTTGTGTTTGAGGTGATCGGAAACCAGTTTACTCAGGGTGGTTCATTGAAGCAGGCTTGAGATATTGGAGTTCAGATAGGAAAGTCTATATTTGTAGAATCAAACCATATATAGCGGTGTTGTATAGCTACTGTATAGGAATTATACACAGAACGGAATAATTTGAACTTGTTTGTTTACTGGAGATTCTTTAAGAAAGGTTTGTGTCTTGTATAGTTTTTCGTATAAGGTTCTACCAAGTGTTTCATTTATATTCTGTTTTGAAATATCATATGTATGCATTTTATGTCCAAACTGATCTTGCAGTACCTATTTGCTCGTCGGGCAATATATAAAATCCTACCTTTGGGTAAAAGCTTATACATACGAATACTGCCGGTTAATTCTTGGACATTCTCCAAGAACTGAGTTGAATTTGGTTGTTGATGACTTAAAATACAATCATGTAGATGCCTACTGGCATCCTATGTTCAATGAATTGTGCCTCTAAGTCCTTTGACTTTGTATGGTAACATATGGCAAGATTACAATGGAATACTACATCATAATATGTAATGCTTGACTTTTATTGGTGTTCTACATAATTGTAGTCTCAAATTATGTTTGATTATACTGAAGTCTACTTATCATTTTGTACAGTTTGTGCTGAAAACAGCTAGTTTAAAAGTTTTATATGGTTATAAAGAGGTTGTAAATGGGTAAAAACTGAAAATGGCTTAGATTTTAGTGTTGATCGGAATGTCTTTTTTGGAGCATAATGGTTATGTTAATGGGAAAACAAAACTTGTGAATACAAAAGTAAGTACAGGTCAACATTATAACACCATTTTTAGGGTCCATAGAAGCAGGCTGTGTTATAAGTGAGACTGTGTTATAAAGAGGTTACATACTATATGCACATAGCAAAATAAACAAATTGAGAGCCATGACATGGTCCTGCTATATTGAAATTCATATTATAGGGACATGCATCTACTTTTAATTTTCCTTGCCATGCCAACGAAATGCGGGGATGAGTTGATTTTTGACCCAAAATGGTCATGAAAATTGGCATTTCCCTGGCAGTCTGATTTGCCAGAGCTAAAATTGTTAATATTATTGTCCCTGCCGTGCCAACATATACACCTGGACCTCTTTATTACACGGTTCCTTACAACACGGCTTCGGATATAACACTGATCATTGTGGACCCCAATTAGTCATTTTATATTATTTTTGCTATGTGTCTATACATTTTACTCTCATTATAACACAGATTGGATAGCTAACACGGAAATTGGTTTGGATCCAAACAAAAGTGTTATAAAGAGGCTGAGGTGTACCTAGCTTTTTGAAAGACAAAGTCAATATCCTTGCTATTCCCTCGGACTGGAAGAGGATGGGATTGCAAAATTAATGACTGGTGCATAATGTAGCTGTGCTGATCATTCTCTGCTGGTTTTCCTTGCATGTCCGTAAGATCATTCCAGCCACTACTGACTTGCTGGATAAAGCCAGTTTTAATTGATTCCTAAAATAGAAAATAATTGCTCCGTCTTTACGACACTTACTAGAGTCTGGACTCTAATATTCTGCGATAAATAAGCACTTACATTGCTTCATATGGACATAAAGTTTTATTAGGTTCTCAGGGAATCCATATTGGAAATGCTCCAGACATTAAACATGTTAGCCAAGGGCACAGTTATTTTTGCTACATTATGCATCTTGAATGATGCATGGGTGGGCACATTATTATAACCACCATCTTAGTGAAACTGATTATACCCCCGGCATTTATGCCGACGGGTATATAGTTTTCGCTTTTCCGTTCGTATGTTAGTCAGTTCGTTTCTTCGTTCGTAATTCCGGAACGTTCTTAGAATTTACGTCAAAGTTTTGGTTAAAGTTTCTCTAGAGGTGTATATCTCATGAACCAATAGTCACAAACCTTTCATATTTGGACCATAGGTACCCTATATGGTTTGCTTTGTTTCCATGAGTTAGGACCCCAGGGTCCATGCCCGGGGGTGGGGCTGGAGGTCAAAATCTATATGTGCCTCTCAAGGCACTTTTTCTAGTTAAAGGCGATAATCATTAATGTCCTAATCAGCCCGTGAGCCATATCCACACTTTCTCTACAAGGCGACACTTTCACTTTACTCGGTACTCCTGCTAAAGCCCACTTCACTGCAGGCAGTTGTTAAAGCCGTGACCTCAATGTTCCCCCACAGAGGGCTTTCTTACCCAATAAAACACAAAGCCTAGAAGGTGGGGTAGTGGCTTGACTGTTAGATTGCAGGACCTCCCTAATGACGAGATGTCTAGGAATTGATGTCTACCTTCACTGTGTAGTGTTTTTAGGCTTCCATAAGTACTGGATACGTAACCCAGAAAATGTCGGCTGATCTGCTGCAACATGACTGATTTTGGCCTTAGTTTTACTTTTAAACAAGGAGGTACTGTAAACAAAAATTAGGCAGCCTAAGGATATGAGCTGCCTCGTGGGAAAACCAACAATGTGGTTTGGAACAGGTCCGACACAAACCGGGTTGCACAGCCACAGAAGACACCAAGAAGCTTGAAATTTCTGATTTAAGAAGAAGAGGGATTGTACTTTCCGAGTAGCGAAAACAAAGGCGATGATCAGCTTCGTGGTTACTGCGAAGCTGATCTGCGCCTTTGTTTTCGCATATGCAGATTGTTGGTATTCCCATGAGGCGGCTCAATTATGTCTGCGGTTGTTGTCTTGATGATTTACTCCCACATTTTGCCCATCTTACCATAAAATCGACTAAATGGCAATTTTGAAGCTTATGAGGTCCACATCTTGTTTGCCATTTGTGGTCAGTACATGGCCAACAGCTGCTGATTTCCCTACCAGTTACTGACTTACTGTTTATTATTGGGACTGATTGTCTAGATGGTCTTCAGAAAGGGCGCATTACAGCATTTTGTGTATTTTGCAGATTATTTATTGTAAAAAAGATTTATACATACTCTCTATTTTTCCCAAATACTTTAATACAAAATTGATTTTAGCCGGAGCGAGGCATATTCAAATAACAAATGCTCATATCAGCAAGTTTTGCTCTCACCTTGTGCATTTTGCATGGTTTCCTTTGCAGTTCCCAGGCCCACACAAACTAGCTGGCCTTTCTGTGGCTTGTTAAAGCTAGTTCCTATGGAGGAGGGGGTGAGGGGGGGGGGGGCGGGGGGGAGTCCCTAATTTGTTTTCCTTTGACATGACTGTTTTATCTCTCCACTTTCATTGAGGATCAGGTGGGTGTATTGTACCTGTATAATGTGACATCCATCCAGAGAAAACCTGTGTTTGACAAAAATGGAAATAGGCTGTATACCAATTATAAAAACTTTGAAGAGGGCTAGTGGGGGGATTGTATTATCTAGGCAGAGAATTTAGACTTGGTGCTGATCAGCATTGAGTCGTGACCTTTGCCTTTTGGATTTAAAAAAAGAAGAAGACATGATTTTACGAAGCTTACCCAATGTCCTATACCTTCTTGTAACAGGATGCAAAATTTAAATGAAATCAGCCATGCCATGAGAAAACCACGAATATGCATAATGTGAAAACAAAGGTGCAGACAGGCGTAGCAGTAACCGCAAAGCTGATCAGCACCTTTTTTTTTGCTACATGGATAGTACAATCCCTCATTTTCTTAAATTCGAAATTTCAAGCCTCTAGCCTTCTGTAACTGTACATACCGTTTTGTGTCGGACCTGGTCGGAATCCCAAATTGTTGGTTTTCTCATTCAGCAACTAAAATCATAGTGAATTTGGATAAGCTTTGATAATCGTTTTTGGTTGCCAAGAAAATTAAAAGTGTATATTGGTTTACTAATTAAAATTTTGTTTAATATTATATATTATAAATTGTAATATTGATGTGTAGATTACTTTACAAGTTCGTTAGTTTGCCGAAAGCTATGTTTTTGCTTCACCATATGTTACATCAAACAAAATGCTGACTTGCAGAGTATGAATTTCATGATCGTGCATATACTTGAGCCACCTCATGGGAAAACCAACAATGTGGTTTCTGAACAGGTCCAACACAAACCGGTCTGTACAAGCACAGAAAAGAGCTAGAATCTTAAAATTTTGGATTTAAGTAGAAGAGGAATTGTATCCGAGTAGCGAAAACAAAGGCGCTGATCAGCTTCGCAGTAACTGCGAAGCTGATCTGCGTCTTTGTTTTCGCCTATGCAGATTGTTGGTTTTCCCATGGGGCGGCTCACTTAGTTGACACACTTACTGTTTGTTTTGTGGTTAAACATCCTAGTCAACAATTTTTCAGTCATGTAGGGTCAGAACCATCATTCCTTGGGTATTCACCAGAACTATTGTGAGTCAATGTGTCTTGCTTGAGGACACAACCCTGCACCAGTGGAGGTTGAACCCCTGACCTCTCAATCCAGAGTCCGACACACTAACCACTAGGCCACTGTGCTTCCTAAATTGACCTGCGATGGGAGAAAACCGGTGTTCGGGGTTTCCAACCAGGTCCAACACAATCGGGCCTGTGCAGCTATAGAAGATGGCTAGTAGCTTGAAATTTCGGATTTAAGAAAAATAGAAATTGTACTATCCGTGTAGAGAAACAAAGGCGCTGATCAGCTGTGCAGTTACTGCACAGCTGATCTGCGCCTTTGTTTCCGCATATGCAAAAATCTGGTTTTCTCATGATGCGGCTCAATTGATAGACTGCATGCGTGATTTATTCAGTCTGGGACGTCACTGTTTGCAACCATCTGGTGTGGTAGTAGTTAATTGATGCATGTGTGTGTTTCCCACCCTCTTTTAACCATTTCTGATGCCACACATATATTAGAATGTATTTATCCTTTCTACTTGCAGATGGCCTCAGCAAACGACGCAAAATGGCAGAAAGACGCCGCAGACCAGAACTTCGACTATATGTTCAAATTGTTAATTATCGGCAATAGTTCAGTGGGAAAGACCTCGTTTTTATTCCGTTATGCGGACGATTCATTTACCTCAGCTTTTGTTAGTACTGTTGGAATAGACTTTAAAGTGAAAACAGTGTTCAGACAGGATAAACGAGTGAAATTACAAATATGGGTAAGTATCGTGGAGTGGAGATGAAAGAGGGGTTGGGATACTTTTAAACATTGGGCAGATATGCCAGTGTATAATGCTGTCATAATTTTGTATAGCTGTAAGAATTGAAAATTTTCAGGTCTATGAAGCCTTGTTTCTGTACAAAATATATTTCAATGATTTAAACTTTAAACCACACATTGTACTAAGCTTTTCAACTTGTGTTAGGTTCTCTAGAGTTTGATCACTTCATCTGGCATATCTCTTCTGTAAAGATTTGTTCATGAATAAAATATGTTTCTCCAGCCATCCTTTACTTAACACTAAGGTGATTCATGAAAAGTATCTTTTTATGATGGAAGATAACGCATTAAATGAGCCGCCTGAGACATGGGAAAACCAACAATTTGCATAGCGAAAACAAAGGCGCAGATCAGCTTCGCGGTTACCGCGAAGCTGATCAGCGCCTTTGTTTTCGCTACACAGATAGTACAATCCCTCTACTTCCTAAATACTAAATTTCAAGCCTCTAGCCTGCTTCTGTAGCTGTACAGCCCAGTTTGTGTCAGACCTGTTTGGAAACCACATTGTTGGTTTTCCCACGAGGCGGCTCAAATAGTGGTAACTTGTTCTTGGAAGGCTTGCCCAGGAGCAGTGTACATGTATCTAGGATAACTGACCATGATCATAGCTCTTCACCATGGATGTAAAGAATTAAATCACTATTGCGAAAACATGCCCATGCAATCAACAGAGATTTTTTTAGCTTTTAAAATTAGAAATTGAAAATTTTGTTGGTAAACTTTTGATATTTTTCTTATTTTTGCTCAAAACGGTTCTAACGAGTACCCACAATCTATGTTTTGGAGCAAAAATAAGAAAAATAGGTATACCCCTGCATACCCCAGCTTTACTATATGAAAGTGGGGTATAAGGGGGTATACATTTCACGGACATGTTTTCCTAATGTCATAAAACAAAGCTATAAATTAAGAAGAGCTATCCAATCTGTATTTCTAGTGTCTAGGATTTGCCTTGATTAATTGCAATTGTTATTTTCACTTCTCTTCCTTAGATAACCCGTAATTAACTGATTCGTCTTATTGATTTTCACTAGAATCCCGGAGCAGGAAGACATACAAGGAACTGGAAGGAAGCCATGTGGTTGGTTGCATTTCCTGAGTTTGGGAGTAATTTCAGTTTATGATGTTTTCTTTAAACTTGATTTTATATTTGCCTGATTGCGAGGAAATTTTATGTCAAATCCACATAAGTAATCTTTGTGGTAGAAGATGGCCAGGGCTATGGAAAATCATTCCAGTTGCATTAATGTTCTAGAGAACAAAAAGCAAAGACATTGATTTCCACTGCACATGCCCACTATTCAGTGCTTGCTATGAGCCTGTGGGCATAAAGCAAGTCTGCCTATTTCAAGACTTGATTAACTTATCTATAAGCCTTGCATCTTATTTATGTGACATTTATATTGTAGTAAATGTTATCTTTCCAGCTTTTAATTTCATTGAGAACATCTTTATTAGACCAGGATACCAGGGCTCCTTCTTGTATTCCATATCTTTTCGTATCCCCGATCGGTTTGTTTGCAAGACTAAACATCTTATAACAAGGAAGAAGAACTGGAATAGTCATATTATAAGCTCTTATGTTGTGGGGATAATCTTCATAAGATTGTTTATATGTTTGTGCCCCAGCCAAGACCTTGCCTTTTGGGGGGGTTTGGTGTCCCGAGTTATTTCTTTCAAAGAATATTTCATTTACACTGAATGTAGATTAATAGAATACTGGTAAAATAGTATGTGGTTCAGCATAGTATTATTTCAGTGGTATCTTGTCTAAAGCCCAGTGGTGCAGTGGATAAGTCACTCGCCTTGTAAACCAGGGGTCGCAGGTTCGATCCCGGGCTTCTCTCGGTTGAGCCTTTGGGTGCTCCTGGGACAACAAACCCACAAAAACAACCTCCTATAATACTGGTCTCGCCCAGAAAAAAAAAAGAAGCTACATTGTCACTGTTCAATTTTACAAAGCGTTGCGAGATCGCAAGGTAAATCTGCTACATAGTGTTCCATCACATACTTCAGTGGATTTCTTGCTTTGTGATTATTAACCATGAGGCAAGAAAAATGTCATTAGATTCAGTTCCTACTTGAAGATTACATTTCAATATTATTCTTTAAAGAATGCGTTTCTTCATTTCTAAAGGACTTTGATTTTTTTTTTCCTTAATTGGAATATTGATTAATTACTTAGTTTTCTGAAATTTGTTCTTGAAGTCAGATGGTGACAATGCATTCTTGTAGGTCTTGAGCAGTTTGATACTTGATGCCTTTATTTATACAATTTGGATGGTATTTGTCTACTAAAAGATAGAACGCCACCATATTTGAATTCAAGAATGTCAATAATGCCAGGATTTTTAAGCAGTCATGGTTCCCCGATAGCCTAGTGACTTAGGACGCTGATTTCATTGCAGTTTATCTACATTTATGTACATTTCAGTGTTTCCATTGTTTATTTGTAGTCTTGTTCAGTGAAATTTGCAGATTTTTCTTTCTTGCTGTAAACCTGACAGGACAATTTCATAATCACAGTGATCTCTTTGATGATTATTCTGCATTTATTTTTTTAACCCATATTTGATGAATGGATTTTCCCTCTGTATCAACTGGGTGAGCCCACTTTCATTTTTAGGGGCATCAGGAGTGATTTTCAATTTTTAGGTAAACCCTCTGAGCAAACAGAATAGCCCCAGATGGGACGCCGCGTTCTGCGGCGTCACATCTTGGGCTATTCTGTTTGCCTATGTTCCATAAAAGAGATGCCAGGCTTAAATGAGTTAAATAATGCCACTATCATTATTGATTGGATTCTGTTTAAATTGTCATTATTTGTCATTATATGGAGCTATCCTGCCGAGTCTTTGTCAGTGAGATGATCAATCTGTTTGTACTACCTGAGCAATTAATTAATAATATTGAACAAACTATGAATTTATAATATTTTAGATTAGAATAGTTTTGCAAATGCTGTCACAGCTTTGAGAAGATGAAAGGCTTCAAGAAATGAGCCGCCTCATGAGAAAACCAACAATCTGCATATGCGAAAACAAAGGCGCAGATCAGCTTAGCGGTAACCGCGAAGCTGATCAGCGCCTTTGTTTTCGCTAAACGGGTAGTACAATCCCTCTTCTACTTATATCCAAAATTTCAAGCATCTAGCATTCTTCTGTGCTTGTGCAGCTCGGTTTGTGTCGGACCCGTTCAAAAACCAGATTGTTGGTTTTCCCACGAGGCGGCTCAAATGATCATTTCGAGTACTGGTTCACTTTTAACAATACATCAGCGGCCTTGGAAAAGGAGTTATGCTGGATGCTCTTAGCCGTTGTTGGGTGGTTGAATATTGCAATGAATTTAGTCTCATTTATCGTAAAGTTGACAGGTAGAAGTTTGATTCCATTGTTTCTTACAAAATTTGCACTTTAATGTCTTGCAATACTGGCAGAGTTACATTGACTAGTGTTTATGTGCAATATGATGTTCTATATGCTCTTTTTTTCTGCAAGCTTTCCACATTGTTATTCTAACTTCAGGCATTTTACTATCTCTGATCAATATTTTCCAAATATATAATGGTAGTAGCATGTTCTTGTAATGCTATAGGCAAGGAAGTAGAGTTCACAATAAGATTATAGGCAATTTTTCTCTCCCAAATGGTAGCTAAATTGATTTGTCGGAATGGATCATTTAGAAGGCTTTATAGGGAAACATCTCAGTATTGATTGACGTCATGGCACTCCACTTTGGTGAGAGAAAAACTCAAAAATAGTTCCATAACTGGTTTGAGTGCCCCAACCCATCAGAGATGTGGGAAATCAGTAGGTTACTAGTGGGTGCTTGATGTTTCTCAACACAGCTGCATTTAATAATCTTGGTATAGAAGACCCCCAGGAAAAGCTAAACATCCCAGTCATAGAAGTGATCAATGCTATTCCACAGGGCATTGAGATTTCATTCATCCTGTCAGGTAGACATCCATTAAAAATGAAGGTGATGTCAATGTATGACCATGGCCATTTACTGATGCAGCAAATAAAAAAAAGAGGATTTATCTTTCTGATGAAAGTGTTCAAGTTTTCAAAACATGTTTTTCAAGCTTTTGTCTTTCAATTTTTGCAGTCTCCTTGTAATGATTGCTATTTCTAGCTAACAATATCATTTATCTTGCTATTTTTGGAAAAATATCCCTCTTTGAATCCACCTTTCATTTTAATCTAACACCTGAGATCTGCATCATGGGAATATCTGGGCTTTGCTAATGCAAACACTGATGTTTTAAAGTTAGATGTGCTGTTAGCCATACATGCACTACAGGCTGATCATGTTTTGAATGTTAACATGATTTCAGAGGTTGGAGGTAATATTTGGAGTTGAGAAATTACTTGGGAAACTTCCAACACATAGATTTCCTTTTGCAAGGAGAGGCTCAAATGCAAAACAAGAATCCAGGAAAATGTCACATTGCCTGACTTGGTAAACAAAGCACTCCTCCGGGATTAGCAAAGAGCTTTTCCTCCACCTACGACGTTATGACCGTGTGAATGTTTTTGTCAAATCTGATCAGTCTTCTACCATGGGGGACTATCAATGACGACATTGCATATTATAACCTTTGGAGTCTGAGGGAAGTAAGCTATGCAGAAGCTGCCTTTCTACATACAAATCTGTTATTGTTGTGGCTAATGCTGTCTTTTAAAAATCTCAAGGGGATTTTTTTCTTTTTTTGTGGATGAAGTCTACATCTGTGCTATAGGAAACATGTTTTTTTTGTTTCACCTTCATAATAAGGCTCAAAGTATACCTATGCAATTAAGGCACACAAGTGAGCTTATGGTATACCCATACTCTATGTTGTATGTGGTCCATATTTCTACTTTCTACATACATCTAAAAATGTAAAAATGTTTTATACACGGTTTCAGTTTTGTCGGATGTGGTCAGTTTTAACCCTGAAGTCAGATTTCCTCATGTCTAAATTGATTGTGGTCAGATCCATTGGCATTCCAATCACCAGCAAATGAACTCAATCTAAATAAGTCATTAAGGCAGAAAATGCCGCCTTAAGCTCATGCCTCATCAAGTTTCCGAGTGTCACCACAGTCCCATGTTGGTATTCTGCTGTCAAACTCAGGGCAAATATTCTGATCAGCGATTGGTACCGGCTAGGTTTTTACCGGTATGATTGGTACCGGCTAGGTTTTGTATGACGTTAATGAGGTTTGAAATGTTTTCATGTTTATCTGCATGTAACAATATATCAGAGGCCAGGGCCCAAGGTTATAAATTTTTTTACGTGCTTAACTCTGCTCAGACTAAATTTTATCCTGCTCATAAATGTTAAAATGTCAACAATTGTTGACATTTTAACATTTATGAGCAGGATAAATTGCAGGTTTTGTGACTTAGACCAGAAATTTCAATTTATTTGGGCTATGTTACCATTTATGAGCAGTTGAAATTTCATGCTCAGCTGAGTTGAGCAAGCAAATTTTGATAACCTAGAGGCCAAGGTTCGAGGCCAAGGTTGCTACAAAACTATAAGGAGAGGAGCTATGGTCTTATACTGATAAAAATAGCTCAACCATGCTTCACTTATTTATATTAGTTGAGTACATTTATCTCCATGTTTCAGGATAAGGTGAGTCAGAAATGCTACAAAACTCTAACGACATGGGCCAATATTGATAAAACCTTTCATGATGATGCTATAATTCTTTTGTTGAGTATACATGAATATATTCATCTCCATATTCCAGGCAGGATACTGCTGGTCAAGAGTGCTTCAGAATTATGAAATTAGAATACTACAGAGGGACTATGGGCTTTATACTAATAAAAATAGCATGATGGTGCTTAAATTTTCTTGTTGAGTATACATTTATATATTTGTTGATACTGTTTTGTTATGTATATTTAACTCTGCATTCCAGGATACCGCGGGTCAGGAACGCTACAGAACTATAACTACAGCTTACTACAGAGGCGCTATGGGCTTTATACTAATGTATGATGTAACTAATGAAGAATCTTTCAATGCTGTTCAAGATTGGTGAGTACAGTTGAGCTGCATAATGAGAAAACCAGCGTTTTGCATATTCGAAAACAAAGGCGCAGATCAGCTTCACAGTAACTGCAAAGCAGTTCTGCGCCTTTGTTTTCGCTACACAGATAGTACCATCCCTCTTTTTTCTAAATTCAAAACTTTCATGCAGCCTCTAGCCGTCTTCTGTGCTTGTATAGCTCGGTTTGTGTTGAACCTTGTCGAAAATCACATTGTTGGTTTTCTCGTGTCACGGCTGAGTCATTTTCTGGAAAGTTAGAAAAAACAAAACAAGAATCAACACAATTATATTAGATATCCCAACTGGAGACAACAGCAAAGAGAAAAAAAACATACAACACAGTTCATTACGAAAGCTCTAGCAATATGTATGAACAGCTTGACAATGAATAGCTCTTTCCCACTCAGGTGGTCATCAAGGTAGCTTCATCTAAAGAAATGCTAACCATATCTATTGACCAGGGTCATAGAACATTAAACAGAACAACAAATAAAATTGATAAATTGCAGAAAGAAAATAAATTGACAAGCTTGTACTGTAAGTTTGTAAATTTTTGTGATAGCTTAATAATGGTAGTGAAACAACATAAGTACCTAATAGGGAAAGAATATTTGTCCAGTTCTTCCTGAATGTTACAAATGATTGTGACAGACGTTAATGTTGCATAATGGGTGCTTGCTAAATGTCAAGCTGAATTTAGATCCATTTGAGCTGCCTCGTGGGAAAACCAACAATGTGGTTTCCGACCAGGTCCGACATAAACCGACCTGTACAGTCACAGAAAAGAGCTAGAATCTTGAAATTTTGGATTTAAGTAAAAGAGGAGCTGTACTATCCGAGTAGCGAAAACAAAGGCGCTGATCAGCTTCGCAGTTACTGCGAAGCTGATCTGCGCCTTTGTTTTCGCCTATGCAGATTGTTGGTTTTCCCATGGGGCGGCTCATTTGATTGTACTGTAGTTACAAGGCTAATGAACCCCTGTACTGATGGAATAACAGGTCGTCCAATCAGATTCTTGTTGTTTTGCGGGCAGTCACACAGCCTTTATGACGTTTAGAGTTTATAATAGGTTCTTGGCCTCTTAAGTAAGAAAGATTTATGTAACAAAATGTCATACAGGTCATGTCTTCTAAATGTGCCGCGACGCTAGAAAACCGGAGTTTCGCCTATGCGAAAACAAAGACCTAGTAACTGCACAGCTGATCAGCACCTTTGTATTCGCTACATGGATAGTACATTCCGTCCTCTTCTTAAATCCAAAATTTCAAGCTTCTAGCCCTCTTCTTTGACTGCATAGACTGGTTTATGTCAGACCTGGTCAGTAACCCTGAAGACCGGGTTTCTCGCGTCGCTCACATGTTCTTAAACAAGAAGTTGGTATTTTATGGTTTTGACACATTTCTTTCCAATGACACTCCCCTTTTTAGAGGTTATTAATCTTCTATTTCCAGGTGCACTCAAATCAAGACCTACTCCTGGGACAATGCCCAGGTCGTCCTGGTTGGTAACAAATGTGATCTTGAAGATGAGAGAGTTGTGTCGGCAGAGAGGGGAAAACAGTTAGCTGATCAGTTAGGTAAGATATGGTGGGGAGGGGGGAGGGGACACAAAGCAGGACCTACTGGGACAATGCCCAGGTCGTCCTGGTTGGTAACAAATGTGATCTTGAAGATGAGAGAGTCGTGTCGACAGAGAGGGGAAAACAGTTAGCTGATCAGTTAGGTAAGATACGGTGGGGAGGGGACACAAATCAAGACCTACTCCTAGGACAATGCCCAGGTCATCATGATCGGGAACAATGTGACCTTGAAGATGAGAGAGTCGTGTCGGCAGAGAACGGAAAACAGTTACTGTCTAAACACCATCTTCCAGAAACTGCATTTTTAGCTCACCTGAGCCGTTATGCTCACAAGGTGAGCTTATAGGATGGCCATGATCCGCCGTCCGTCCGTCGTCCGTCCGTCGTCGTCCACCATTTTCAAAGATCTTCAACTCTGAAACCGCTTGGCCAATCAAAGCCAAATTTTATATGAAGCATCTATAGGAAGGGGGAACCAATGTGTTTATAAATAATCCAGATCACATGACCAAGATGGCCGCCATGCCCATATATGGTAAAAACCCTTCAAAATTCTTCTTCTCCGGAACCACTGGACCGATTTCAACAAAACTTGGCATGAAGCATCGGGGACTAGAGTACTACAATGTGTTTATTATACCCCCGGCATTTATGCGGACGGGTATATAGCTTTCGCTTTTCCGTTCGTCCGTTCGTATGTTGGTTAGTTAGTTAGTTCGTTTCTTCGTTCGTAATTCCGGAACGTTCGTGGAATTTACGTCAAAGTTTTGGTTAAAGTTTCTCTAGAGGTGTATATCTCATGAACCAATGGTCAGAAACCATTCATATTTGGACCATAGGTACCCTATAGGGTTTACTTTGTTTCCATGAGTTCGGACCCCAGGGCCCATGCCCGGGGGTAGGGCTGGAGGTCAAAATCTAGGTCACCTAAAAAATATGCTATTTACAATTTTAAAGTTTTATTCTCTAAGTCCATATCTTAAAAAACAATCATAGGGATGTATTCTTATTTAGTTCCTAGATACCCTATAGGGTTTGCTTTCACATTCCATGCTCGGTACCATCTCCAGGGGTGGGGCTAGAGGTCAAAATCTAGGACTTACAATGTATTTATAATATGATAAATACCATGATAAATTTTCTGTAAGTATATTTTCTTGACATCCACAAAGTCTTGTCAGAAAGCATTCATACTTAGACCTTAGGTACCATGTAAGGTTCAGACACTAGGGTACATGTGCGGGGGGTGGGGCTAGAGGTCAAAATCTAGAACTTATTTAAAAATTGTATTTTCTGTTCTTTTCTCTACCACCATGTTTAGAAATGATTTGTACATGCACCAAAGGGACTCTATAAGGTTTGCCTTGTTCCTAATGACATTAGACTCTAGGGTCCGTGCCCAGGGTGGGGCTAGAGGTCAAGATCTAGGACATCTTTTTTATATATATATATATATATATATATATATATATATATATATATATATATATATATATATATATATATATATATATATATATATATATATATATATATATATATATTATTGAAGAATGACATTCTACTTTACATCTAGGACCGAGGACCTGACCCTCAATGTCCGCGATCAAGTTCTAGATTGAGTATACAAGTCAGCTCTGTATACTGTTCTAAAATAGATCAGTCATTCTACTACACCCCCCCCCCCCTTCCTATGGTTTTAGACAGTGCTTCTTGCAAATACAAATTTATAAGATGTACTTGTTGAGGGCGCTCTCTTTCATCAGTGAGCATGTCTGGATTGGAGGGCGGTGGGCTAACCGGTGGGGGCGTTGGAGGGAGCTACCAGCCGGGGGTATACGTGCCTCTCAAGGCACTTTTTCTAGTAAATTATGACCTTTGGATGACCTTGACCTATTTTACGGCAAGGTCAACATAGGTCGCCCATGCATTTGAATGGGGAAAATTGTTAAAATGTCATTTGAAAGGCAAATCTTGCAGGAAATGCGCAAATGGACTGAAGGTAGGTAATTCTGAAAAAGATTTGGACCCCAGGGTTGGTCTGCCCCCACCCCGGGGCAATATACATGTATATTACAAAAATATTCAAAGATCTTCTTCTCTGAAACCACTTGGCCAATCAAAGCCCAATTTTATATGAAGCATCTATGGGAAGGGGGAATCAGTGTGTTTATAAATAATCCAGGTCACATGACCAAGATGGCCGCCATGCCCATATATGGTAAAAACCCTTTAAAATTCTTCTTCTCCTGAACAAATGGATCGATTTCAAAGAAACTTGGCATGAAGC
The DNA here is from genome assembly GCA_964017185.1 of Rugalucina vietnamica. Lineage (NCBI taxonomy): Eukaryota > Metazoa > Mollusca > Bivalvia > Lucinida > Lucinidae > Rugalucina > Rugalucina vietnamica. Next base: position 4,779,283 of record OZ024873.1, read on the forward strand.
ATTGGGGACTGAAGTACTACAATGTGTGTATAAATGATGACCTTTGGATGACCTTGACCTATTTTACAGCAAGGTCAACATAGGTCGCCAATGCATTTGAATGGGGAAAACTTTTAAAATGTCATTTAAGGATGTTCGCTGCCAATGAAAAAGTATTCAAACTTTTTTTCTAATCACTCTTTTTTGATTCCAAAATACAACACAAGACATTTGAAAACAAAATAAATATAGGGTAGTGTGCATTTTTTCAAGCTACAGGCCTCTGAATGAGACCTCTGAGCACCATGTTTTAAATATGGTAAAATTAATTTATTTTTTAATTCTTTGAAACATACCTGTCTTGAACAAAAATACACTTATAATGCTTTCAAAAGTCATAATATTTATGTAACGCAGACTATTTTGGACCAAAAGCATAGAAAAATTTGCAACTTGAAGTGGATGACAAAAATTTACGATTCCTTTTCCAACCCTACCCCCATACTTGAAAAGTCGGAAAAAATCAGTATTTTGAAATATGCCAAACCCATATTTGTTGATTCAAACTTTTTCTTGTATTTTCACACAACATAGAACTTGGTAATGTTGTTCGAATAAAAGAAAGAAATATATAGGGTAGTGAGCATATAAGAGAGAGCCAACAACTTGAAAATCGCCATTTTCAGCCTTTCTTCGGCTGTTTTGTTTCTAAAAGCCCATTTCATAAAGTCACCTAAAATTTTAAAACCAGCACACCAAAGACACAATGAATGACTTAGAAGACCATGTACACATATACTGCTGCTAAAATTAACATCGAAATAGTGCAGTTAATTTGAAGATGTATAATATTCAAGTTTATTCTACCCTACCCCCTAAATTTTACTGTCAACTAAAATTTTGTGAAAAGTTGCAGAAAATGGGGTGAAAAAATGAAGTTTCTTAGATTGACAATTTTCATGGCTCATTCGATGCATATCATCAATATGTATCCAAATATAAAATATTAGGAAAATATCTGCAACCGTTTACGAGATATTCAAGAAAAGAAAAACCGGAAGTTCCGAAATGTCAAATGTTAGCAGCGAACATCCTTAAAGTGAAAGTCTTGCAGGAAATGGGCAGTAGGACTGAATATTAATGATTCTGAAAAAAATTGGACCCCAGGGGCTCATTTGCCCCAGCCCGGGGCATTATACATGTATATTACCATAATATTCAAACATCTTCTTCTCTGAAACCGCTTGGCCAATCAAAGCCAAATTTCATGTGAAGCATCTTTAGAATGGGGGAATCAATGTATATATAAATTATCAAGGTCACATGACCAAGATGGCCACCATGCCCATATATGGTATAAACCCTTCAAAAATCTTCTCCGGAACCGGTGGACCGATTTCGAAGAAACTTGGCATGAAGCATCGATGACTCAAGTACTACAATGTATATATAAATCATGGCCTTGTGATGACCTTTACCTATATTAAGGCAAGGTCAACATGGGTTGCCTATGTATTTGAATGGGTAAACTGTTAAAATGTCATTTGAAGGGAAAAACTTGTATGGACAGTATATTGATTATTCTGAAAAAAAAAAATGGCCCAAGGGCTTCATCTGCCCCTATACTGGGACTATTTTCTATAACATTCGTATATACAGCAGATCTCAGGTGAGTGTTTACAGGACCATTGGTCCTCTGGTTAGCTCACCTGAGCCGAAGGCTCACAAGGTGAGCTTATAGTATAGTAGTCGAGCCGGGGTCTGTCCGTCCGTGCATCCGTCCGTCCTTGCGTCCGTCCATCCACATTTTCAAACTTGAATATCTCTAAGACAACAAGGCCAATTGCGATCAAATTTATCTAAAGCATCATTGAGGAGGGGGAAAGGTAGTGTTAGGTTTTGGGCCAGGTTGGATCAGAACTCTGGTTTCCATAGACTCACAATGGGAAAAACATAAAAAATCTTCTTCTCCAAAACCAAAAGGCCCAGAGCTTTCATATTTTGTGTGTAGCAATGTATAATGGTCCTATTTATAAATCCTGCCAACCGTGCCCCTGGGGTCCATACAGGTCCCGTCCCAGGGGTGTCATGGGAAAAACATAAAAAAAAATCTTCTTCTCCGAAACCACAAGGCCCAGAGCTTTCATATTTTGTATGTAGCAATGTGTAGTGGTCCTCTTTATAAATCCTGCCAACCATGTCCCTGGGGTCAAAAATGGCCCCGCCCCGGGGGTCATTAGCTCCCATAGACATACAATGGGAAAAACATAAAAAAATCTTCTCCGAAACCACAAGGCACAGAGCTTTTATATATTGTGTGTAGCAATGTATAGTGGTCCTCTTTATAAATCCTGCCAACCCTGCCACTGGGGTCCATACTGGCCCCGCCCCAGGGGCGTCATGGGAAAAAACATAAAAAAAAATTCTTCTCCAAAACCACAAGGCTTTCATATTTTGTGTGTAGCAATGTATAGTAGTCCTCTTTATAAATCCTGCTAACCGTGCCCCTGGGATCCGTACAGGCCCCACCACGGGGGTGTCATGGGAAAACACATAAAACAATCTTCTTCTCCGAAACCACAAGGCCCAGAGCTTTTATATTTTGTATTTAGCAATATGTAGTGGTCCTCTTTATAAATCCTGCCAACCATGCCCCTGGAGTCAAAAATGGCCCCGCCCCAGGGGTCATTAGCTCCCATAAACATACAATGGGAAAAACATAAAAAAAAATCTTCTTCTCCGAAAACCACAAGGCCTAGAGCTTTCATATTTTGTGTGTAGCAATGTATAGTGGTCCTCTTTATAAATTCTGCCAACTGTGCCCCTGGGGTCCATACTGGCCCCGCCCCGGGGGCGTCATGGGAAAAACATAAAAAGATCTTCTTCGAAACCACAAGGCCCACAGCTTTCATATTTTGTGTGTAGCATTGTATAGTGGTCCTCTTTATATGTCCTGCTTACTGTGCACCTGGGGTCTATACTGGCCCCGCCCTGGGGGCATCAATACCTCCCATAGGCTTACAATGGAAAATACATAAAAAATATTCTCTGAAACCACAACTGCCAAAGCTTCTATATTTGGTATGCAGCATTGTTATGTGGAGCTTTACATGAATCCTACCAAGCATGCCCCTAGGGTCAGAAATGGCCCCACCCTGGGGGGATGGGGGTTAATAGCACCCTTAGCCTTACAATTCGAAAAACATAAAAAAAAAATCTTCTCCGAAACCATATGGCCCAGAGCTTTCATATGTTGTGTGGACTAATATATAATACTCTTTTATAAATGCTGCCAACGATGCCCCAGGCATGTCATTATCTACCATAGGCTTATAATGGAAATACATGAAAAAATCTTTTCTGCAACAGCATGACACAAAGCTTGTATATTTGATATACAACAATGTCATGTGGAGCGCTACATAAATCCTGCCAATCATGCCCCTGGGGTCAAATATGGCCCCACCCCGGACCCTGACCTTGTTAGATGATTTTTTCAAGTGAACCAAAATGGCAGACAAGAGGATACACAATCCAGACTAGAGCTATTCTGCTTATGTAAGTAGGGTTTCAAGGTCACATGACCAAGATGGCCACCATACCCATATATGGTAAAAACCCCAATTACTTTGTCCAGTGACTGTACTTGTTGACTCTCAGGTGAGTGATCGTTGCCCTTGGGCTACTTGTTCAAAATCTCACTTTTCTGAAAGACCTGAAGAAAAATATGAGCATGTCACCATTTTGCATTCCAAAAGTCTTAAAAAGTATCACAAAAATTTTGAAAATCGATTAACAAAAAAAAAAAAAAAAATATGCAAGAAAATATTTTTGAATAGGGCTTTTGCCAGCAAGGGAAGTAACTATTTTCCCGGAAAAAAAAAAAAGATCTAAATTGATTATTTTTCATCTAAAATGCACCAAACCAAACCAAAATTGTTTTGCATGCATAGCTGAGTGCACACTCTTAAAATTATTCCACAGATTTGCTTGCTTTTCAGTTTTAAGGTGTTTGGATTGCCTCCCTTGAACATGCAAAATGCCTATGAACCAATTTTCAAACTTTTTGTGGCACTTTTTAGGACTCATGAGTAGCAAAAAAAGATGACATGGTCATATGTATCTTGTGGTGTTTCAGAAAAGTGAGGTTTTGAAAAATGCAGTTTCTGAAAGATGGTGTTCAGACAGTAGCTGATCAGTTAGGTAAGGTATATTTAGTGTGAAAGACAGTGTATGTCTTGTTCGGAGACAAAACAAGCTAGCTTGGATGCTTATGATGCTGGGCTTAGAGGTTTGGCAGTCGGTCAGCTTTTAAGGCAAGTAGAAAACCTGTTGCATAATGCCCATAAGTTGTCTTGTAAGTTGTATCAATTTTTTTTGAGCTAATTGAAATCTGCTTGCATGTCCTAGGAAAAGTGCAAAGGAGATCTGAAATTGGTATATGTACTAGGAAATGCCCTTCTGTCACTTTCTTGTACCAAATTAGACTCATATAGCGGAGAAGCTGTTTGTCAATGATCGTAAAGTGATTATGTGATGCAGCATCAGACAGTTTAATCTTTGGGCTTGTTTTTCTGATTAAATGAGGCACCACAATATTACTGGTTATATGCCATAATGGCGCAGTTATCTGAAGGAATACAGTGACAATGTGGACTTCAGAAGACACTTATGAGCCGCGACGCGAGAAAACCGGTCTTCGGGGTTTCCGACCAGGTCTGACATAAACCGGCCTGTACAAGCTCAGAAAAGAGCTAGAAGCTTGAAATTTCGGATTTAAGAAGAAGAGAAATTGTACTATCCGTGTAGCGAAAACAAAGGCGCTGATCAGCTTCGCGGTTACCGCGAAGCTGATCTGCGCCTTTGTTTTCGCCTAGGCAAAAATCCGGTTTCCTCACGATGCGGCTCATATGATACTGAAGTAGTCATTCAAAATCTCATATAGCCAGTAATAAGGTTCATCCTTGACTATCCTGTAATGGCTTAATCTTAGAGATATTCTTAAGTAAGAATACCAACTCGGCAACCTTGTGATTCATTTAAGAATTCTTGCTAAGACCCCAGGTGGGAAAGAGCTGTATTTGTTTGCAAGAATATCGTCCATCTTTTTAACCTTTAGCATGCTGAGCAATATAGTGAAATCGATATCGCAGCCCACTGACGTTTTTTCCAATTTTTTTCCGTGTTTTCTTAATTTTTGAGCCATAAAAACAGCTGAATAAATTCAACAAACGCAGTAAACAAATCTACTTTCGGTTTCGGAAGTCTTTGTTACGCCGATTTCCAGCGTAAAAATTCATCATACGTACCGTTACGATGTCATATTTCGGGTGTAAATGCACCCAATTTTCCATTTACCAGCGAAACAAGCGCTGAAAATGCATTTCTAATGCAAAAATAACGAAAATCCGATCAAAATCGGCCGACAAATCGGTCCCAAAACCACAAGCCGCCATGTTGTTTTCATGCGCAACTGTCTGGGCATCGCTCATTAATATTCATAAGTGGGCAGTGGGCGAAAAGTGCGGGAAATTTGAAAGCGGTTTTTCTTGTCGACCGCAGTCGCCTCTAGTTGGCACAGATAGGTATTCCACGGGTGACCGCAGTCGCCTACAGCATGCTAAAGGTTAATGTGAAATTTCAGTATCAGATGCCACAAAGTTTTATAGAAAGACTTTTCCAATTGATATAAATGATTTTTGTCAAGGCATAAACATTAGAAAGTTTACAGGAAATTGCGTCTGTCGAGGCAAAAACACAAAAATGTTAACAGGAAATGCCAAGAGAAATGCAATGAAGGTGACTGAATGCCATTTTGAAACACAATTAGCTATATTTGCCATTGTAATGTTGCTGTTTGCCGTTCCCAAAATGTGTAGGAGTTTAAATCTAAGAAGCCTATGTATGTAATTAAGATCTAAATGTTCTGCTGACATTTAGACAAGATTCTTGCTGTTGGCTATAATCTTTAATAAAGTTTTATGTAGCTGCAATAGGCAGAAGCTTCTTCCCTTCCCATTAGGGCAGTAAAATCATGTACATTTTCCTTGTGATATGCATGAATTTTTATTACCGCTAGTATTCCCGTTCTGAAAACATGCATAAGATTATACAATAAACAAGGATATTTGATTGGCTGTTAATATTTTTGGCTGATTTAAGGGGATATTTTTCTTTGTTTTGCATTAGAACAGATTGTGGGTTCCTGAATGGCTTTATCTTTGCTAACAGGCACCCTTAATCTATGTTTTAATGCAATGATTTGAAAAATAATTTTGCCCTCTGGGCACAATGTTTTACTTTATGAAAGCTGGGTGTAAAGGGGATTTCATTACATGAACTTGTTAAAGTGATGCCAGCATTTGCATATTACAGAATGAAAATCTGCACGCACTAGAAGTTCCTGAATCTCATTTAATTTATTGGAATTGGCATGACAACCAGCGTTTTCCTTGGTTTCTTGAAGCAATAAAGTCAAATTAAGGTGTGAAAATAATGACAAATTGGGAAATCTTTCTCTCCAATATGTCTTAAACACTCAACCCTGATCAATAATGCTAAATGAACTAACTTGCCTTTGACTTTATAAATAACAACTAAATTACTAAGCTAGCAAGACTTTTATTGATGACCCTTAGACTACTTTGTCCTTATGTATCAGTCTCAGTCGACAGTATTGATGTTGGGACGGAGCCACCACTTATTGGGTATTAACCAGTTCTTTGGAGACTAAAGGACATAACTCAATGCCACTGGGGATCAAACCTGTGACCCCGTGATCCTGAGTCTGACAGAGTAATTATAAGCTTACTGGGCTCCCTTTTCATCATAATGGTTTTCATCCTTTGTACATACTGATTGCGAGATTAAACTAGTTTACTTCTACCATGACGGCATTATTTCAAGTTATGAGACTCCTTTTGGTACATGAACTCCATGCAAATATGAGAAGACGCATGGGAAAACCAACAATCTGCATAGGCGAAAACAAAGGCGCAGATCAGCTTCGCAGTAACTGCAAAGCGGATCAGCGCCTTTGTTTTCACTACTCGGATAGTACAATTCCTCTATTTTCTAAATCCAAAATTTCCAGCCTCTGACCATCTTCTGTGACTGTACAGGCTGGTTTGTGTAAGACCTGTTGGAAACCCCGAAGACTTGTTTTCTCGCATGGCGGCTCATATGGTAAGTAGGAATGTCCTCACAGCACAAGCTGGCTTATTTGTACTGAAGTGAATGGAGAGTAAAAGTCAGGTCAGGCCAATTGAATGGAGAGTAAATGTCAGGTCGGGCCAAGTTTTCCTTTCAACAGCAGATTTATGATCAGTTAGCTCACAGTTGCAAATCGTCCTTGCCATCAGTGTAAACCATTCCATAAAAACATCCAATTTTGATCAAAAGAACATAATTATGACATGCACCCCATCTTCTTGAATTTTTAAGACTTTCGTTTCTCGTTTATTACTCTGAGAATTCTCTTGTCAGAATAGAAGTGCTAAGAAACAACTTGTGTATTGATTCAATACATTATTCAAACTCCTGGGGCCAGTTGTTCAAAACTTTGTTAGCTTAATGGCATCATTAAGACCTCAACTTGTTAAGTAAATCTAGACTGCATAAGCAAATACACTGTTATTTTTTGTTGATAAAATGTGAGAATCCTTTGCATTGCAAAGGATTCTCACACTTTATCAATACAAATAACAGTGTATTTGTAATATTCATGTTTGAAATTTTAACGAATCGTTAACTAAAGATGTTAATTTTGAACCGCTGGACCGTTAATCAAGATAAGCAACCACTGATGGACTTGACAGAAAAATAAAAACATTGCAGACCCTGATAAAATAAAAACATTGCAGACCCTGATAAAATAAAAACATTGCAGACCCTGATAAAATAAAAACATTGCAGACCCTGATAAAATAAAAACATTGCAGACCCTGATAAAGTAAAACCATTGCAGACCCTGATCAAGTCATAGGAGTCGTTTCCACTTCCCTTAGACAAGAAGACAAGTTCAAAATTAACAATGTTGTTAGTTAATGATTTGTTAAAAAATTTTGAATGGTAATATTACAAATACATGTACACCGTTATTTTTTGTTGAAAAAGGATTCTCACATTTTATCAACAAAAAATAACGGTGTGTTTGCTTTTGAAGTCGTTATATTGTTAACAAATTGAGGGCTTAACGGCAGTGTTTTGAACAACTGGCCTCAGTTTGTTATTACAAAAGCATGTGCATTTAGTGCTGTAATATCTGACCTTATAAAGCTTGCCATAAGTAACTCCTCTATACCATCCAAAATATCAAAAGGCTGGAAAAAAACAATTTTTGCACCTTCTTAAATTACATTCTTCACTAATGATGGCTTGGCTCAGTTTCAAAAAATGCTTTTTAAATATTAAATATCAGGGGCGTAGCTAGGTGTACACATATGCACATGTGCGTACAGCTTGATGCCACAAATTGTGATTTTTATTTCAGAAATCATAGTATTAGGGAATATTTTAAGGTGAGCTTATAGGATGGCCATGATCCGGGGTCCTAGGATGGCCATGATCCGGGGTCCGTCTGTCGTCCGTCCATCTGTCGTCCACCATTTTCAAAGATCTTCTTCTCTGAAACCGCTTGGCCAATCAAAGCCAAATTTTATATGAAGCATCTATAGGAAGGGGGAACCAATGTGTTTATAAATAATCCAGGTCACATGACCAAGATGGCCGCCATGCCCATATATGGTAAAAACCCTTCAAAATTCTTCTCCGGAACCACTGGACGGATTTCAATGAAACTTGGCATGAAGCATTGGGGACTAGAGTACTACAATGTATCTATAAATTATGACCTTTGGATGACCTTGACCTATTTTACAGCAAAGTCAACATAGGTGGCCCATGCATTTGAATGGGGAAAATTGTTAAAATGTCATTTGAAAGGCAAATCTTGCAGGAAATGGGCAAATGGACTGAAGGTAGGTAATTCTGAAAAAAATTTGGACCCCAGGGGTTGGTCTGCCCCCACCCCGGGGCAATATACATGTATATTACAAAAATATTCAAAGATCTTCTTCTCTGAAACCACTTGGCCAATCAAAGCCAAATTTTATAGGAAGCATCTATGGGAAGGGAGAATTAATGTGTTTATAAATAATCCAGGTCACATGACCAAGATGGCCTCCATGCCCATACATGGTAAAAACCCTTCAAAATTCTTCTTCTCCTGAACCAATGGACCGATTTCAACAAAACTTGGCATGAACCATCGGGGACTGAAGTACTACAATGTGTTTATAAATCATGACCTTTGGATGACCTTGACCTATTTTACAGCAAGGTCAACATAGGTCACCAATGCATTTGAATGGGGAAAACTTTTAAAATGTCATTTAAAGTGAAAGTCTTGCAGGAAATGGGAAGTAGGACTGAATATTAATGATTCTGAAAAAAATTGGACCTCAGGGGCTCATTTGCCCCAGCCACGGGGCATTATACATGTAGAATACCAAAATATTCAAACATCTCCTCTGAAACCGCTTGGCCAATCAAAGCCAAATTTCATATGAAGCATCTATAGAATGGGGGAATCAATGTATATATAAATAATCAAGGTCACATGACCAAGATGGCCGCCATGCCCATATATGGTATAAACCCTTCAAAAATCTTCTTATCCGGAAATGGTGGACCGATTTCGAAGAAACTTGGCATGAAGCATTGATGACTCAAATACTACAATGTATATATAAATCATGACCCTGTGATGACCTTGACCTATTTTAAGGCAAGGTCAACATGGGTTGCCTATGTATTTGAATGGGTAAACTGTTAAAATGTCATTTGAAGGGAAAACTTGTATGGACAGTATATTGATTATTCTGAAAAAAGGCTTCACCTGCCCCTATACTGGGACTATTTTCTATAACATTCGTATATACAGCAGATCTCAGGTGAGCGTTTACAGGACCATTGGTCCTCTGGTTATGACTTAAAACAACCCTAAACAACTTTTCTACATTCATTGGACAGTATCCTCAGACATTAACAAAGTGCGTACTCTGTATTTTTGCCCAGCTACGCTCCTGAATATCATTTTATGGTGCAGCAACTTCATTTTGATCAAAAACCTAATCAGCAGGAGGCTGTCTTTGAGCATGCACAAAAGACTAATTTAGTCGCTAAAAGGTTTTGTTATGTCTCCGAGAAGTCTCAAAGCAATCTTGTGTTCATCTTGGCTTGATTACGATTACCAGCAGCATTCAAATGCATCTTAACCCATTTATGTTGAATGGACTCAGTCAGCATTTGAGCAACGACGCGAGAAAAAACGGTCTTAGGGGTTTCTGACCAGGTCTGACACATACTGAGCTGTACAGTCACAGAAGATGGATAGAGGCTGGAAATTTTGGATTTAGAAAGTAGAGGAATTGTACAGTCCCGTAAGCGAAAACAAAGGCACTGATCTGATCAGCTACGTGGTTACTGTAAATGTTTTCGCATAATATGCAGATTGTTGGTTTTCCCATGCGACGGCTCATTTCTCTTTTGGACATTCCACTGTCATTTTTCATTTTTCAGGGCATCAGGAGTGATCTTATTTTTTTTACGTCATTTTGTATGAGCTTCAAGCAAACAGAAAAGTGCCAGGTGGTACAGCACATTCAGCAACACCCTATCTGGGCTATACTGTTTGCCCTTGTTCCATAAACATCTCGAAAACTTGCCCATGAAATATACAGAGATTTTTTTCAGGTGTAAAAATTTAAAATTTCATCAGAAAAAAAAAAAGATATTTTTTATTATTTTTGCTCAAAACATAGATTGTGGGTACACATTCTAACGAGTACCCACAATCTATGCTTTGGAGCAAAAATATTAAGAAAAATAGGTATACCCCTGCATATCCCAGTTTTTTTTTTCAATATAAAAGTGAGGTATAAAGGGGTATATGTTACACGGACATGTTATCCTGATGAAGAAGACATCAGGCTTACTAGGCAAGCATTTGTGCTAAGAATTCTTCAAGGTCACCTGGTTGAACGTGAAATATTGCATTTTGCAGACAAATTTTTCACAGTTTGCCATTTCAAGAAATCTCAGTCTCAGACGCTTATTATATACCATAATTCACATAAAAATTTAGTAATAGAACTTCCTAGTAATATGTTAACACAAGCTTGACATGTTTATATGTCTGTCTTTCTTATAAAATGCAAAATGTTATGTACATTATTAAAAAAGAAATGCATGTTACGTCTATTTCATTTTCATTTTAATTTTGTAAACATGGTTCTAATATTTTAAGTATTTTGAATGTTTAGAAATAATATTGTGAATTTGTGACACTTGTTCATTGAAGTGTCATCTTAGTTCTATACTTGCGTCTGATGATTATAGGCTTAGAGTGACATATGAGGCTTTATAAGCTGTTTCCTGGGATTTTGTTGACAATTATGTTTTCCACTTTCTGTACTTATTATATTTTTCAAAAAGTGTGCTATTGCAGTTTTATAAATCATTGTCCCCTAAAATTTGAATCTGGGGTTGCATGTATGAAGATGACCTTTAATAATCCAAGCTATTTTCTAAATTATTATCTATTCTATTTGCAGGTTTGGAATTCTTTGAGACGTCCGCCAAGGAGAATATCAACGTGAAGGCAGTATTTGAGCGACTGGTTGACATCATCTGCGACAAGATGTCAGAGAGTCTCGACTCGGACCCGACCCTCATCAGTAGCCAGGCCAAGGGGACGCGACTTACAGAGAACCCCAACCCCCAGGCGTCTGGGTGTGGTTGCTAATGATGGACCGTCAAACAATGTTGTCAAAAATAAACTACTTGTATAGGTTTTAAGACATTCCTGCATGTTTCGTAAATAGGAAATATGTGTTCTATGAAACATGTGCATTACCTAAGAGGGAATATTTTATGAAAAATGGTCCACACTACTTGCAAGTTTGGTTCATTTCATCCCATAAGGAATCTGATTATTTGAACCATTTCATGAGATAACCTGACAGTGTTTTACAGGTACTGCAAAGTCTAAAGGAGATTGCTTGAGACCTTTGGACTGAGTATGCTATCTGATTGACAAGTATATGTAACAATGACTAACCATTGTGCAGGTACTGTCGAACTGATCTGATTTAGAATATTGGAATAGTCAGTTATCCTCATGATCTGGTTCAGATTTGATAATCACTAGAATCTCATGCACAGACTTATCATAGGCTACAGCCACAGGGATGAAGGGGCTGAAACATTTGAGCCGCCTCATGAGAAAACCAACAATCTGCATATGCAAAAACAAAGAAGCAGATCAGCTTCGCGGTAACCGCGAAGCTGATCAGCGCCTTTGTTTTCGCTACTCGGATAGTACACTTCCTCTTCTTCTTAAATCCGAAATTTCAAGCTTCTAGCCTGCTTATGTGACTGTACAGCCTGATTTGTGTCAGACCTGTTCGGAAACCACATTGTTCGTTTTCTCAAAAGATGGCTCATTTCTGTGAAGGGAGAAATCTGAAACATGAAACTAAGTTAATGTGTGTATGTGTCTCCATGTATGCAGAGAGTAGGTATATGGAGTAATTTGGTTAGCTCTACTTGGCAAAAAAGACAAAATTTGCTATAGTCATTCTGAAGTTCATATTATGAAATAATGATGCTATTGTGAACCTGTTTCCGTTTAGTTATCACAAGTCATTTTTAATGTAGAAAGTTTCGTCTTATTGACCTATTAAACTTCGTGAATGGATTGTGTTGGTGATAGGCTGTGCATTTTGTCATGCAGAGCTAACACAATTTTGCTGAAATAACGAAGAAAATCTCATAAATATTCATTGTCTCGCATGCTTCCATAATATTTAATTAATCACGATCATTTCCACAATCTTGATAAATGGTTATTTTTGTCTCGGAAATGTTGCTTACTTGATTGAAAAAAGTTTGGGCAATAACCATAAAAGCAAAAGTAAATAGCTGTTTTCCCAGGAACCACTTTAATCAGTAGCATCAGGACAGACTTATTTTCAATGATCATGTGCAATCTCGAGTAGTTTTTGAAAAAAATTGTTTTAAATCAGGAATATTTCTTGATACTCGTATTGTGTGGGTGCTTATTTTATTTACACATTTCGTCCAAATTAGACTTTATCATACACATACCAGGGTTTTGAATCTATGGTGCAGACCTGTATACGATGTTTGTTGTTCATTTACTTGACCAATCTCTGTACTGCTTGAGATCGAAATTGTTAAAATTTGAGCCTTTGCATGACAAAACAAACAATGTATGTTTCCGACCAGGTCTGACACAAACCGGCCTGTACAGTCACAGAAGATGGCTAGAGACTGGAAATTTTGGATTTAGAAAGCAGTGGAATAGTACTATCCGTGTAGCAAAAACAAAGGCGCTGATAGCTTTGCAGTAACTGCGAAGCTGATTGGCGCCTTTCTTTTTTTGCATATGCAGATTTTTAGTTTTATCATGAGATGGCTCATTTATCGTCATATTGCAGACTTTAAATGGCTTATTGCATGTACAAGGTTTTGGTCAGGGCTGCTGTTTATATTCAACACAAACCAACTTGCTTTTGACTTTTAGACTGAAGACTTAGATGTAGGGTTATGAAAGCGATTAATGTAAAAAAATCACTGTCTATAATGCAAGCTATAAATTTGTGTTTGTTTGCATAAGTTTAAATTATGTTTTCTCATAAACTCCTAAGTTCTTGGAGTTTTCTTTGTAAATGTAAACTGAACCATTATGATCCCTAAAATATCTTCTTGCAATATTGGATAGATACCAAAACAAGGCAGTAAAACATGCACAATGTCAGCAGTTTCCAGTAAAAGCTTTTCCAAATATTGATATTGGATTCCCAAGGCAAATATGGCGGCCACATTGCAAGAGCTTATAAATTAGTGAGTGTGCCGCATAAAATCGTTGATCATTGTTTTGAGCCTAGGTTATTTACTGTCATTGATATGCTCCAAAATTTATGTAGTTGGACTTAAACAAAGAGTGGCCACATTAAAGTTTTCAACACACACACACACACACACACACACACACACCCACCCACACATGTATCCCTTGTTGTTTTTGCTATGTTCCAGTACAATGTGAGCCGCCTCGTTGGAAAACCAACAAAGTGGTTTCCGACCAGGTCCGACACAAACCGGCCTGTACAAGCACAGAAAAGAGCTAGAAGCTTGAAATTTCGGATTTATGTAGAAGAGTGATTGTACTATCCGGGTAGCGAAAACAAAGGCGCTGATCAGCTTCGCGGTTACCGCGAAGCTGATCTGCGTCTTTGTTTTCGCCTATGCAGATTGTTGGTTTTCCCATGAGGCGGCTCATGTAATGTAGTTCCGCATATCCTGTCACTTGGGTGAGAAATGACCATTTGGCTTCCTCCATAGAAACTTGGTACTGCTGAGTAAGCATTTTTTTTCTTAATTCTGAAGAGTAGTGTTTGAGCTAAACTTCAATAACAAGGAGGCAAATTGGGTTTTACTTGGGTTTTGATAGTTTAGGAGCAATGTTTTGAGAGTCATAGACAAAAATGGCAAGTCCATGGTGAAGGCCAGGCCCCCCGAGGTTATAAAACTTTTTTCATGCTCAACTCAGCTGAGCATGAAATTTCAATAGCTCATCAATACTAAAATAGCCCAAATCAGTTGAAAATTCTGGCGTAAATCCCATAAGACAGTAATTTATCCTGCTGATAAATGTTACTGAGCATGAAAAAAGTTTTATAACCTCAGGGCCAGGTTGCAAGCTTGAAATTTTAGTTGTTGCATCACACACTCTTTCATGATTTAAAGTAGTGTCTGGCCAAAGTTTGCATTTATATCAAAGTCAGAAACTAAAAAAAGAAAGTTGTGCATTTTAGAACAGTAATGTCTGTTTCTCTTATTTAAATATTTAATGACGAGAAATGGTTGTATTGATCTGTGCATGCAATATCTCTCCACTGCACTAAATACCATGATTTTCCTTAAGATTTGGACAGAAAAGGTCAGGCAAACAGTACGGACTTTGATTTCAATGCTTGGTTAATTCGCTCTGTACCTTTTTGAATAATAAATATTTTGCATTCCCTTATGTGTTTCAAAGTCCACAATGATTGCAGCAAAGGTTCAGATTACATGTACTTATATTGGTAGTACACTTAACTCATTTAAGCCTGGCGTCCCTTTTATGGGATAGAGGCATACAGAATAGCCCCAGATGTGACACCGCAAAATGCGGCGTCCCATCTGGGGCTATTCTGTTTGCTTAGAGAATTTTCATTGAAAAATTGAATAAAATTTAAAAATCACAAAAACTGTAGTGCACTCACCCAAGTGATAATGATGGGAAAATCCATTCGTCAAATATGGGTTAAAGAAAATAAAAATGCTAATATAGTTATTACATGTATTATGTATGACATTTAGCTGATTTTTCTCATTTAGGGATGCCCATTGTAACTTTGTAGAAAGAAAATACATGTAGAGAGAATGTGTGGAAGTTTATCTGTTGGAAAAAATATTTTCATTTGCAAGTGACCATTACCTATGGTTTGGTCGTAATTCTAAACAAAATTTAAAAGCGAATAGGATTGCTGATCAGTGTTTGTCCTTGTGTATTTTTTTTAAATTGATTTTTTTAGGATACATTTATAATAGGATGCTTGTTGATATACAAAGGTTTTTCAGCGAACAAGTTTGAAATAATATGGAGCCATAAGTATAAGTCGCATGCTCTTGAAGACTAAATTTTATGTGAAAAGGGGGCCATTAATTCTCAATGCAAGATTGTTATGTTGTTAAATGAATGGCCATTATTTATGAAATCCATGTTATTGTTGTGATGAAATCTGTATTGTGTTTGTTTTCACAGAGGTGCAGATAGGATAGGCATTTGATAATGAATATCTTTTTTCATGTGTTTATGTACAATACTATAAAACTCCACTTACGTATGGTATGTTGTTAGTTCTGGTGGAGTAAACCTTGGTAAAATACATCAATATTTTGATGGTGAAAAGCAGAAGCTTATCAATATGCTACCAAATGCCTAGATTATCTGCTCTTCTGATCACATTAGGCTGGAGGCGGGACCAATAACTTACATTGTATTATACATTAATATATTCTGTTATTTACACTGTAATATACGTGACAATATTCCATGACTTTTATTTATACATTTTGTGACATTCCTATGTTTGTTGAATCTCTTTACTGCACATTTTCATTATCGTCATACAAGCAGGGTTAAATTTCTACAAAGACCTGTCTTCATGTATTGTTGCCGGCCAGATCCAAAACAAATCTTGGTTGTACATGCTTACAAGACGGTGCATAAAATTTTTGATAATGAAGTAGAGGGATAGTGTATAATTATAGCGAAAACAAAGAGATCTACTCAGCTGTGTGGTTACCATGCAGCTGATCTGTGGTCTAATAAAAAGAAATACATGTAGCTATCTTCTTCCCGATTAAGGTCAGAATTCTTGATGGAATAAACTGTTGACCATCTAAGGGAAGTAAACTAACAATTTGAACAGGAACACTTTGTGAATCATTCTTTGTGGGAAGTTTAACACATGAAGGGAGAAGGGAGGTCATTTTGCCTCCATAACATTCCTAATAATTCCTGGCATTCCATTTACCACCGGTATAAAATGAGCCACCTCATGGGAAAACCAACAATCTGCATATGCGAAAACAAAGGCGCAGATCAGCTTCGCGGTAACCACAAAGCTGATCAGCGCCTTTGTTTTCGCTACACGGATTGTACAATTTCTCTACTTTCTAAATCCAAAATTTCCAGTCTGTACTTGTATAGCGCGGTTTGTGTCGGACCTGTTCGGAAACCACATTGTTGGTTTTCTCACGAGGCGGCTCAAATGTATCCATAGTAACTTTATTTACATGGCTTTTTCCACGACATTCTACATTTGAAATCCAGTTGAAAATACATTTTGTTATTACAACCCCTACTTCTGTTCTTTATACGAGGTTTTGGGGTCTAACTACCAAACAACTGCCTATACTGCCAAATTTTTTTAGATTTATTCTTTTCCTGTTTTTCATCTTTTCATGATCATTTAATTTAATCTTTGGTTGTTATTCACTAGTATATACGCTGATTACAACAAGGTTGTGGTGCTCAATCTAAATTTTTACATCTATTTTGTGTTTAGTTTTGTTTTGTGTACATTCTGTGATGTTTTTCACGGGGACCCAACTGTTAATCGTGATTATTGATGCGACGTGGAATGTTAATGCATGCTATTATGAAGTTTCGTATGCGTCGGCGATATTGTTACGAATGCGACGTTCCACATCCTCTGCCCTTGAACGGTATCACATGTTTTGCTCTCGCGAAAATAAACAAAGCCGAGTTTACAAAATCGGCATCCACTATGATCTGCAGAATTCTTCTATGTTCACAATTGAAGTCAATTGGAATACTCACGGCACTTGTGTTTTTCAGCTAATGGTTTATAAAGTTAACCTGTAGATACAGTTTTGCCACGAAAACTCATTACATTCTTAAATTCTTTTTGTTTTTCTTTGTCTTGGTTGTAAACTAAAAGGTATAACACAGTCCTGTGGGTGTCTTTATTGAAATATGTATCAAAACGGCTTTGTAAATGCACATTTATCTACGGAGCATGAAAAACAGTAAGATAAGCATCTGTTGTATGCATCGAAGACGTTGTTAAGATTTAATATGCGACACAGAAATGCATCGTGGAAGAATGAGACCGATGATTCAGTAAAATAAAATGGCAAATGTTGCGATATGGAGACAGTGATGCATTTTCTTCAATAAATATTTTTAGATACATGTTTAAGGGGTCAACCATGGTTTTTATACTGTATTATTACTTGCAGAGGCTGGAGAAAGTTGTTTGAGCCTTAGGCTGAGGGTTCAAAGTGCTCCCGAAGACTCTTCTAAAGTTATTGCAATGCAATAACCATAGTTGATCGCTGTTCTTGTATAATACACCATTCCAATGGAAAACTGCCTCGCAACCGCACCTAAAAACCGCATAAACTCTTTTAATTATGTTGTTTTCTCCCCTGCTTATCAGAAATGCATGGAGCCACCCATATTCAATGATCAAAAATTATTTGGTTTAGCCTTAGTCATTTAATGTAAGGAAACATTTAAACTATGTCATTGATATGTCCGAAAATGATTTGCTGTTTCGAGGCAAGAATAAATCAGTTGTGTCACTCGAATGTTGACAAAGCTGAATCAGAAACCCCACTCTGTGACCTCATTCAAAATAAAAGTGGTATATGCTTTGAAGCTCGCTCAACGAAGTGCATGTAGTCCAAGGAAAAAAACGACATGCAATATTTCGCTTGATAAAGGCACTCGTTAATCGGTCGTTATGCTTCTGCATGTACGTAAATAACTTTTGAAAGAGCACAACAAAAATGCTAATTCTTCCATGACTCATTCTAGTAGTACGTACCTTCGTCTTCGATGCATACAAAATATGCTTATCTTTCTGTTTTTCACGCTCAGTAAATAAATGTGCATTTACAAAGCCGTTTGGATACAAATTTCAATAAAGACACCACAGGACTGTGTTATACTTCTTAGTGTGTGACCAAGACAAAGAAAAACAAACGGACTTTAAGAATGTAATGAGTTTCCGTGGCAAAATTGTATCTACCTGTCAACTTTATAAACCATTATACGAAAAACACAAGTGCCGTGAGTATTCCAATTGACTTCAAGTGGGAACATAGAAGAATTTTGCAGATCATAGTGGACGCCGATTTTGCAAACTCGGCTTTGTTTATTTTCACGAGAGCAAAACATGTGCTACTTACGGTCCAAGGGCAGAGGATGTGGAACGTCGCATTCGTAACGATCTCGACGACGCATACGAAACTTCATAATAGCATGTATTAACATTCCACGTCGCATCAATAATCACGATTAACAGTTGGGTCCCCGTGTTTTTGTTTTATATTTATTTATCTACTGAGTCTTGTTAAATTGCTTGCAGATGTCTCCATAAAAAGTTGCGATAACTCTGGTTTGAAATCGCATCTGTCTCAACTAATATTCAGAACAGTTAGTCTATGCTTGTACAAGATTTGGATTTAGTAGGGGATAATTTTCACCAAAGTGAAAATTGCCGATATACGTGTATGATATGTATATACATGTACAACACAAATCTCTTCTGATCTAAGAAGTCAATTACATGGGTAGCAAATTGTGATTGGTGATTCACTCATGATATAGCTGACAAACGAGAAGTTATGCTCGTAAATCTGGACCCAGTTGTTCAAAGCATCGTTAGCTTAATGATATCGTTAAGACATAAATTTGTTAAGCAAACATCAGCTAAAGTAACAAATACACTGTTATTTTTTGTTGAAAAAATGTGAGAATCCTTTGCAGTGCAAAGGATTCTCACATTTTTTCAACAAAAAATAACAGTGTATTGCAAAGGATTCTCACATTTTTTCAACAAAAAATAACAGTGTATTTGTAATATTAATGTTTGAAATTTTAACAAAACATTAACTTACGACGTCGTTAGTTTTGAACAACTGTTTTTATTCGTAAAAAGATCTGTTCTATGTAAAACTCATGTCTGTCTGTCTCTGAGCTATTTCATATTATTTATTCTGCACATTTTTCTAGTCCTTACCTGTTGCAAAGTTTTAATCTTAGCTGTTAAAGAATTCCAGTTGTAGTGTTTACATTAGAGCCGCCACATGGGAAAACCAACAATCTGCCTAGGCGAAAACAAAGGCGCAGATCAGCTTCGCAGTAACTGCGAAGCTGATCAGCGCCTTTGTTTTCGCTACTCGGATAGTACAATTCCTCTACTTTCTAAATCCAAAATTTCCAGTCTCTAGCCATCTTCTGTGCTTGTACAGCCTGGTTTGTGTCGGACCTGTTCGGAAACCACATTGTTGGTTTTCCCACGAGGCGGCTCATTAGTCTAATAATTAGGTGATCTAACAATTAGGTGATACATAAATTATTGTTAAGTTTTCAATTCCAAATGTAGTTCAGGCTTTAACACAGTCTATAGTTGGGCGGCAAGCGAAATATGCAAAACAGCTCATAAAAATATAAAAACAAGAAACAACAAATTGTAGTAAACTGCAATGAAAAAAGATATGGTAATTGAAAACCATTTTAATTGTTTATGATAATGTATTCACTGTCTGTTACTGCCGTTTTTGACTGGCGCCTAACTGATGTGTATAAGCAAACACAAATAGTGCAATATAAGACTTTGCATCTGTAGATAAATCACCAAATCTTTACTAAGTCTACATGTACAACATAAATCTGCAAATTATCTACGCTAGACTTATAAGTAAATCATCATGAAAACGAAAAATCATGGTGTGTTTTTATTAGCAGCTTCATGCATAATATGAGCCACCTCATGGGAAAACCAAGAACCTGCATAGGCGAAAACAAAGACACAGATCAGCTTCGCGGTAACCGCGAAGCTGATCAGCGCCTTTGTTTTCGCTACTCGGATAGTGCAATTCCTCTTCTACTTAAATCCGAAATTTCAAGCTTCTAGCTCTTTTCTGTGCTTGTACAGACCGGTTTGTGTTGGACCTGTTCGGAAACCACATTGTTGGTTTTCCCACGAGGCGGCTCATATGTAAATTCATCATGCAGGCCAGCATGAGTTAGTCATCTGTCATCATGTAAATGGCCTAAAACACACTAGTTATTCAGAGATAACCAACATGACATAGAACCACCAACATGACAACCAACATGACAACCAACATGACATAGAACCAACAACACAGATGAAATCAATAAGCGACAGTAGGGAGTAATTTCTTGTTTTGGTACAATTTGCCACTGATCATTCTGATCCATAGCAAACAGATATTTGCAACCCCTTTTGGCTTTTTATTGTTTTCATCAGTGTTTGTTGTTTGTCTGTGTATAACCAGTGAGTAAAACAACTTCAAAATCCACTTATTTCCAACTGAAACCGGTTCCAGGGGTGTAAATGCCTTTCAAAAAAAGGACCAGATTTACAGTTGTTTATCTTCTCAACCACAGTGTTTTGAAAGAAAAGAAAAGGAACCTTAACGATTTGAAAACTCATACATAGTTTTGTTTTGTTTTTGAAAAATCCCAAAATACAACATTTTTCGGTACTCAAACTTTTGTCCAGTAGAACATGAACATTCAACATAATTAGTTCGATCACTACCATCTCTTGCATGTCCATAGAGTCGAGAGCATATGAGCCGCGACGCGAGAAAACCGGTCTTCGGGGTTTCCGACCAGGTCCGACACAAACCGGGCTGTACAAGCTCAGAAAAGAGCTAGAAGCTTGAAATTTCGGATTTAAGTAGAAGAGGAATTGTACTATCCGAGTAGCAAAAACAAAGGCGCTGATCAGCTTCACAGTTACTGCGAAGCTGATCTGCGCCTTTGTTTTCGCATAGGCAATAATCCTGTTTTCTCACGATGCGGCTCATATGAGGTCCTGCCTGATGTGGTCAAATGCTACAATAAAACAAAATGGAAAAACGTGACAAGACTAACGATTTGTTTTAATGTTGTAATTGAGGAGGTGAACAGCTGTTTGCACTTTGTATATTACTATATTGACGAGATGTTGAGTAGTGAAGTATAATCTCCAGTTTGTATGATAGAAGTTTATGTGTATATAGATGTAGAAATAAAATCACACGATACAGGGTTTGTGTTCTCTTTTGAATACCATTACATATTGCAAGATATCAGTGTTTATTGGGGAGCCATTTGCCTTGTGCTAGAGGGTAAGACTCAAGGTTGAGAGGATGGGGATAGGTTGGGGTTAGAAGCCAACCAGTGATTAGCTGTCATGGGGCAAGACATTGAAACTCAAAAGCACTGGTCAATATCCATGAGAAGAGTCAGCTGTTGAAACAAGATAAATGGTCTTTGAAGCTGTGTTCATGTGTTCTCTCAGAGGCCCCCATTGTGTAGCATTCATATCTAAAAAGTCTCATATCCATGCACATTTTGAGAGCTAAGCATGTTTTTCATGGGCAAGCCTCTGGGACAGTGTTAACAAGTGAGCCGCTGCATCAGAACCCAACAATCTGCATATACGAAAACAAAGACACAGATCAGCTTTGCGGTAACTGGCTTTGTGGTAACCGCGAAGCTGATCAACGCCTTTGTTTTCGCTAAAGGGATAGTACAATTCCTCTTCTTCCTAAATTAAAAATTTCCAGCCTCTAGCCATCTTCTGTACTGTGCTTGTACAGCTCAGTTTGTCGGACTTAAAAAAACACTTGGTTTTCTCATGAGGTGGCTCAAGTATTGTTTGATATTTCCTTCACCACTATCTGACAAAATTGCCTTCACCACTATCTGACAAAATTTATGCCATTCTTAAAAATGAAGGCTGTAGAAATATTTTGAGGCCAATGTGCCGGACAATGATCTAGATACTGATCAACCTGTGCCTGGTGCCTTTTGGTATTTGTTTAATCCTTTATGTGATGCTTAACATGGTTAATTAGAATTTGGACATAAAATATTACTAAAACACAATTGAGTTACTTGATTTTATTAATAAAATATGTTAAAGCGCATCTATTTGTTTGAAACACTTCCTCAAAGAGTTTGATATGTATTCGAAAATTAATAATATATGAGCCGCCACATAGGAAAACCAACAATCTGCATAGGCGAAAACAAAGGCGCAGATCAGCTTCGCAGTAACTGCAAAGCTGATCAGCGCCTTTGTTTTTGCTACTCGGATAGTACAGTTCCTCTTCTACTTAAATCCGAAATTTCAAGCTCCAAGCTCTTTTCTGTGACTGAACAGGTCGGTTTGTTTCGGGGATGTTCGGAATTTTCCATGAGGCGGCTCATATTTTCTGTTACAGCAAGGCACCCTTGTTTGCCTATAAACTACATGTATGTGCAATCTGTTTGATTAAAATAAAACAATATTCAGTAAACAAATACTAGACATATTAAGTTAGAGATCTAACTTTTACTCAGTAATTTCTATCAGATTACAAACTGCATTTCTATCATCATTTGTCTGCGTGAAGATTGAACCTCTAGTCCAAGCACTCAACAAGACCAGACAGACTACCCTCAAAATGAAAGTGGTATAAAATTCCCATAGAGAATTGATAGTGTGTCTATTTGCTCATGCAAAACTTTTAAAATGGCAAGAAATTTTAAGCTTTTTTTGGCTTACAGTAGAGATTATTGAATGACTAAAGTGAAAACTTTGCAATTTTTTCATGAATTGGCAAAATTGAAAATGTTTATGACTTCAGTACTTATGAACTTTCTACCACTTTGATTGTTAGGGTAGAGTGGTTTTAAGAAAAGCTGTGCTTATTCTCTGATAATTCCAACTTTACTAATTTCCTACATTCTGATTGGTTGTTTGTTAGACTTTATACTTTGATAAAAGCAATGCGTAAGGATACTCTGTTTTCACCTTAATACGGCGAGACGTTACGTGATTGCGTGACGTTCTTTGAAGAAGCGTTGACGTCACAAAATCTAAACGTCATAAAAATAACGGACAAACACGTTTTAAAGGCGTCAAAATGAATATTTACAATTTTTATTAACATGGGCGCTCTTTCATTAAACAGAACATCGTACGGTAAGTGTTTTAATGTTCTTGTTGTATGTTGAAATTTGACGTTTGAATTTCTAATGTTCCGAGCCCCAGTTCAAAATCAACAGGTCTTTCTATCGATCCAGACGGCGATATTTTTTTCCAAAAAGAACAATTTTGAAAGAAGGGAAGATATTGTAAAGATCCCCCTTTTACAGCCTGCCTATAGCAAGCCAGTTATAGCTTCTATTAATTGCGAAAAAATAATTCTACACTTCGGAAATTTTTCAAGATGGCTGCCTCATGAAGAGCCGATTTGCTCTATTTTCCTTCCACTGGCAATAAAAATTTAAATCAATGTAGAGTTGAAGCATTCCTGAAAAACCGTCACATTTGTTTGTGACGGTTTTTCGTCCCATTTTGTGTGACGGTAAATGGTCACTTTGTAAAAAGCATGATTGAATGTGACGATTTTTCGTCACATTTCCAAAAACAGGAAATAATATAAATGTGACCATTTTTCGTCACACTCAGTAAAAAGTGTGACCAAAAACCGTCACAATTCACAGTTTTTCAAAGTTTTTAAACCGCGTAATTGGCTTTATTTCTGGCGTAATTAACCATTTGAGAACAGTTATCAATACTTCAAACATTTAAGTTTGTGAAAAATATCAGCGAACAGTCCTCAGTAACTCTAATTGGCATGTATAAAACATCAAAAGCATACCCCAAAAAGTTGCCAATTGTGAAGTTTGGAGCCATTTTAGACCTACTTATTGGGCAGGTACCCGTATGTTGTCTGGTTCCCAGGCCCATAACCTTATGATTTATCTTCCTAGCTTTTGTTTTGCATTTTTCTGGTAACAAGTATGGAGATAAATGACGAATAGGGCGGAAAATAAAGACATCGTAAAATGATAAAAATGTGACCATTTTTGGTCACAAAAAATGTGACGGTTTTTCAGGAATGCTTCAACTGGCAGACAAATGCAGTGTAATGAGACAAAGTTGGAATTATAAGGAATGAATTATTATTTTTGTTGATTTTATCAATGTGTAAACAAAAATAAAATTCATTCCTATATTAAAATTGGGATGTAAATTAGTTTGCCTTTCATGTGTATGTCTTGTTAACCCTGTGCGTTTAAGATCAAAACACAAACTAACTACATGCTGTTGTAGGTACATGTCCTTGCTACAACTGCATCATTGTGATGTTGCTAAAATGTACCCACAATCTTTTAGAACTTGAATAAGAGAATAAGAAAAAAATGTCTCCTCATAAAAGTGAAGTTCAGGAGGTGGAATTTACATGGACATGAATGAATAAAATCTTATTTAGTGGAGAAGTGTTTCAAACAAATACATAGCAGCTGCAAGATTTATAGTACATGTACTCTAGTGTCAGTATGGTCCAGCCAGTACTGAGTCAAAATTTAACATCAAAATTTGTTAGAAGAAAGTGAAAACAAAAAAATATAGTATGACACAAAATTCATGAAAAATAAAAGACATCGAAAAACAAAATTAATATCACAACAAAGTAACAGTGTACAATATAAATATTTTAAAAGATTTTGGCTTGAAATTTGATTCTAAAATATATTCAGCTCCTTTTCGTTTAAGCCAAGATTTCTTCATGCTCTATAATTCAAAACACAATAACAAAATTACAGAATATCAAATAAATAGAAAAATATATGTTTCTTGGACGGAATGTTTTGAAGGATATTAAACTTGGAAATCAAGAACCGAAATTTCTATCTTATCAAACCATACAAAATGGATGGAAAATTAATAACATGTTACATAAATTCAATACTGAATAAAATATTTTTGAATGACATATGTAAAAAAAATCAACATACATACAGACAAAAACACAGATAAGTTCATAGTATTAAGTAAGATATGTGCAAAAAGAACTAAACTATTTTGATTTACAAGGTAGTTTTGATTAAGGTTTGATTATCAACAAAAAAATAACATGTAGGAAGAAAAGATATAATCAGTAAAAACCATCAGGATAACATTTCCATGTAATATATAACCCCTTATACCTCACTTTTATATAGCAAAACTGTGGTATGCAAGGGTGTACCTATTTTTCTTATTGATGCACCAAAACATCGATTGTGGGTTCTTGTTATGAACCACCTTGGCAAGGCGATTCTAACGTGTACCCACAATCTATGTTTTGAGCAAGACATTACTAAGAAAAATATTAAAATTCTCTACTGAAAATTTCAATTTTTACAACTTCAGAAAATTTTGTATATCACAGTGGCATGTTTTTGTAATGCAAGGTGTAACATTCAGAAACCATTGAGAAAAACTTTACTTTTGAAGCATTTTGTTGCCTTGGAAGTTCAAAATTCTCAAAATAAAGAATCACTTTAAGCCAACAAGACTACGCAAATAATTGTTGGATAATTTCAAGACCTCGCAAATAACTTAGAGAACAACCACGCCAAAATTTCAGAATTTACAGTGATTTTGCAGCTTTTACCCACCTTTATTGTGGTATACACCAAGAAGGATGTTTTCTCATAACATGGCTAAAATAAAGGTCATTGTGATGAATTAAACTAAAGATGAAATGAAAAGTAAATCCTTTACCAAAACTTAACAAAAAAAAAAAGAAAAACTGCACTGCAAATAAAATCTAAATGCAAACATAAAAAGATAAATGCTGAGTTTAAAAGAGTTCAAGGGCAAAATATTATTTTTTTAATCTCTCAGTGTCAATTGCATTCAAACTGTATCAAACTGGAAGAATTTAACTCTGTGTTGATCGACTCATAAATTAAAACATTGGTTCACAGCGTTTCCTATTCCATACAGCCAAGTAGCTTGCAACTTTGCAATTTTTAAATAATTGAGCCGTCACATGATAAAACCAACAATCAGCATATGCTAAAACAAAGACGCAGATCAGCTGTGCAGTTACTGCACAGTTACTGCACAGCTGATCAGTGACTTTGTTTTCACTTAAGAGATAGTATAATCCCTCTTCTTCTTAAATCCAGAATTTCAAGCCTCTAGCATTTTTCTGTGACCGCACAGCTTGGTTTGTGTTGGACCTGGTCGGAAACCAC
Organism: Rugalucina vietnamica; assembly: GCA_964017185.1. NCBI lineage: Eukaryota > Metazoa > Mollusca > Bivalvia > Lucinida > Lucinidae > Rugalucina > Rugalucina vietnamica. The sequence goes on from OZ024873.1 coordinate 4,805,972, forward strand.
ATTGTTGGTTTTCTCATGATGCAGCTTAGTTGAAGAGGGCTCATCCTCTACAATTCCAATTTGATACAGAAATCTCAAGCAAACAAATAATTGCAAACTGAACAAGTATACATTAAAAATAACAGAAAACCAAGAAAGTTTATGATTAACCAGAATAATATAATATTACATCTTTCATAACAAAATGTTCAAAAACAAAAGTAAGTTTAAAACCATCAAACATCTTGAAGTGTCCTGTCATTTTCCATTCCAAACCTTCTACTTTTTGGTTTTCTTGGCCGACTTTTTCACCTTCTTTTTTACTTTCCTGCTGCTGCTTTTGGTTTTGGTTTTAGATTTGGTTCTACGTAGTTTTGGTGGTCGTGCAACTGTGAAAAAATTACAAAAGAATTCATAAGCTACATGATTTCAAACAGCCTGTAATTTTGGTGTTTACTATAAATTAACATGCCAATCCTGTAATAAGAAAAGTTTCCAACCTGCATATGTACAACCATAACAATTAAAAATGTAATTTCGAAATTTAAATGCAGGCTAACTAAACAGTCAGGTAAAACACTTAAAACTCTAACCAGGTGCTCATGATCATATGATTCTGTGGTAAACAAAAAGCACTACAGTCTTAATTTTTGGCAATATCTTTTTATTTCATCCTTCAGATCTTATATTGCACATAGCTGAAAACTAAATAATAAACAGTATATTGCATGAGTATATTTTGCATGCCTGTTATGTGCTGTAATCAAGTAGCATGCTTTACTCTTTAGCTAATGCTCTCCTATTCCACCCAGAGCATTATTTGTGTAATTTGCAAAGCTGAGCTCTAAGCAGTTTGTGAAATTCAACATTAATTTTGTAGAGTACTAGTGATATGCGTGTCATTATATAGTCATGACACATAACTGAAGGCCAAACATCAGAGATGTTGATAGCATAATACTGCATTATTTGAGCCGCCTCGTGGGAAAACCAACAATGTGGTTTCCGAACAGGTCCGACACAAACCGGCCTGTACAAGCACAGAAAAGAGCTAGAAGCTTGAAATTTCGGATTTAAGTAGAAGAGGAATTGTACTATCCGTGTAGCGAAAACAAAGGCGCTTTGTTTTCGCCTATGCAGATTGTTGGTTTTCCCATGAGGTGGCTCATTTGTCTTTGCTTAATAATATTTGCAAACATAAACCATCATTTAACTTCTAATGCTTTTTTTTTTTTCAGTCAACATGTTGCAATTTCTACATATTTTCTTTTATTCTAAGGTAGTACTACATAAAAACTAGAATTTGTTTTCTATGTGAAAACTGATGTGTCCCCCCTTTCTATGTGCATGTCCAAAATATGCAAGCAAGAGTTATAGTTCTTGTGCATCACATATCCTGTCATTCTGTTTTATAAGTGTACCAAGTTTCATTGAAATATCTCTTACGGTTTTCAAGTTATAGAGGGGGCACAAAAGTGTTTGGAAAATAATCAAAGAGAAATAACTCCAAAGATATGAAAGCAAGAGTAATGATTCTTGTGCATCATGCTTTATAAGTGCACCATGTTTCATTGAAAAATCTCTAATGGTTTTTGTGTTATAGAGCAGACACGAAATTGAATGAAAAATAATCAAAGGGAAATAACTCCAAAGACATGCAAGCAAGAGTTATGGTTCTTTAGCATGACACATCATCTCATCGTGCTTTATAAGTGTACCAAGTCTCATTGAAATATTTCTTATGGTTTTCAAGTTATAGAGTGGACATGAAATTGTATAGAAAAATAATCAAAGCGAAATAACTCCAAAGATATGAAAGCAAGAGTTATAATTCTTGTGCATGACACATCGTCTCATCATGCTTTATAAGTGTACCAAGTTTCACTGAAATTTCTCTTACGGTTTTCAAGTTATAGGGTGGACACGAAATTGTATGGAAAATAATCAAAGGGAAATTACTCCAAAGATATGCAAGCAAGAGTTATGGTTCTTTAGCATGACACGTAATCTCATCGTGCTTTATAAGTGTACCAAGTGTCATTGAAATAACTCTTACGATTTTCGAGTTATAAAGCAGACACGAAATTGTATGGAAAATAATCAAAGGGAAATAACTCATAAAATACTCAAGCCAGAGTTATGGTTCTTGTGCATGACACATCGTCTGATCATGCTCAATAAGTGTACCAAGTTTTATTGAAAAATCTTAAACGGTTTTCAAGTTATACAGCGGACACGAAATCGTATCGAAAATAATCAAAGGGAAATAACTCCAAAAATACTCAAGCCAGAGTTATGGTTCTTATGCATGACACATCGTCTTGTCGTGGTTTACAAGTGTACCAAGTTTCATTGAAAAATCTTTAACGGTTTTCAAGTTATAGAGCGGACACGATTTGTGACGGACAGACAGACAGACAGACAGACAGTCTGTCGGGGGGAGACATAATGATTATTTCCTACATTTAAACGTCTGGCAAAATGATGTTTCTCCATGCCATGCATTCATTCAAGAACTTTTGCACCAATCTATCATTGCAAGATCATAAGTTTAGAATGAATACTATATTGCCCAAGTTAGTATTAATCATGCTTTAATGTTGAGTACAGGTATATGTACCATACCCCTTTGCTGCCTAAAAATTAACTAGCTAGTGATGTGGTGGTCATTAACCCATATTTGACGAATGGATTTTCCCATCATTATCAATTGGGTGAGCCCACTTTCACTTTTAGGGACGTTAGGAGTGATTTTTAATATTTATCTCATTTTTCGATGAAATTACTTTTAGCAAACAGAATAGCCCCAGATGGGACGCCGCATTCTGCGGCGTCACATCTGGGGCTATTCTGTTTGCCTATGTCCCACAAAAAGGACGCCAGGCATAAATGAGTTAAGTATTTGATGCATACATGAAGACGAAGTTCATACAAAATATCAGAGTATGAAAGTAAGAGAAGCAGAGTTGCTAATGCCAGGATACATGCCCTTTGTAAGACAAACCACAAATGTGATGATGTCTGGATATGTAAAAATCCTCTTCTAAAATTAGGTGCATGACTGAAAGTAACATTAAAACCCCACATGCCCCAAATGCTTTAAAATAGACAACTGACAACTAAGATATGAGCCTTTATATCTGTGCAGTTATGCTGTTTACAACAAAAAAAAATCACTTTCATTTACTCGTTTACTTATAGCTGAATAAAATGTTAGTTGCTATTGACCTGCTTGGGCTTTTTCTATTCAATCCTTGTCCAAAATTCTTCATGACTGACATTTTGCTCTAATCAATATATGATAAAATGGACAACGATAAAGAGTGCATTGGTGTAATTCACAAAAATAAAATTATTTACAAAAGCCTGCACAGAAATAATCAGCTTTGTGGTGAAAAAGATAAAAAAGAGTAATATTGTATTGTGCAGAAAAGAAAAGGTGTCCCATCTAACCCAGATCTACAGTATCATGCATAAGATTATGATTATTATTTTGTAGATAAGATTGTTAATTCTTACCAGAAAATTATAGGTCATCTAGAAATTAAAATAAAATCATTTTTTTTATCTTAAGTTCACAAAATCTGTTTTTATTTGAGACATTTTTAAAATATAGAATAAAAGTAAGTGTATTTTTGCTACAATCATAACTGACAATTAAAATTAACAAACCAGGGCCCAGTTGTTCAAAACTAACGACATCGTTAGTTAACGTTTCGTTAAAATTTCAAACATTAATATTACAAATACACTGTTATTTTTTGTTGAAAAAATGTGAGAATCCTTTGCACTGCAAAGGATTCTCACATTTTTTCAACAAAAAATAACAGTGTATTTGTTACTTTAGCTGATATTTGCTTAACGAATTTATGTCTTAACGATATCGTTAAGCTAACGATGCTTTGAACAACTGGGTCCTGGTAAACAAATCCGAGAATTAATATACAAATAGACTACCGGTATCCATATCTGACATACCTTCAGGTATGGAAAGAAGAATTGCTTTCTTAAAAATCTCATATTTTCAGGAATTCTGCTAAAATTCTACCACTGCTTATACAGAAAACAAAGCCGCTGGTCAGCAGTACACCTCCTGCCCAACTGTCAAAGCTGCATCTTTGTTTTCCCTACACAGATCATACGATCCCTTTGTACTAAATTTCAATTATTTTGCAGCCAACTTATGTGGCTATATACCGGTACAGCAAGGTGTGTAGTGATTTTCTGACATGAATTTATAGGGCATAGCTGATCAGCATCTTTGTTTTCTCTTCACAGATAGAAAAATCCATCTTCTTTTCAAATCTGAAACTATCAATTTCTATCCTTCTTTTATGACTATAGCATGGTGAGGAAACTACATAGACGGAGCCATTGGCTCTGTTAAGGAAATCATGTGTGGGTTTTTTCGGTCACATGCGGCGCCATCAATCTCGGCTGTTTCGGTGGACACGAAAACGTAAGTTTTCCATTTATTGTCAAAATTTGATTTTATACTGAACACTAGCGAGAAAAGGGAAATTGTATGAGGGGCCCATGACTTACAATTCCCCTTTTATTGCTAGTGTTCAGTATAAAATCAAATTTTGACAATAAATGGAAAACTCACGTTTTCGTGTCCACCCAAACAGCCGAGATTGACAGCGCCGCACGTGACCGGAAAAACCCATACAAGATTTCCTTAACAGAGCCAATGGCTCCATCTATGTAGTTTCCTCACCGTGTATAGGCCAGTTTGTATTGGACCTGATAGAAACCCCAAGAGCCGTTTTACTTGTTACACAGTAAAAATTTACCACCATCACTTACAAGTACTTTCTGTTTCTTTCTGCCCTTGCTGCTCTGTTTCATTTTCTGCTGACTCATCCTCCGGTATGTATCCCGGGTTGATCTGCGCCATCTCATGATCACTGAGCTCTGAGCCTGGACTCAGTGGCCTGCTTGATTGACTGCTGATCACTGAGCCAGCTGATGGTGGGCGTCGGCCTGGTGATAGGCTCCGCCTACCAGAGGCACTGTGGGAGGAGCTTGCAGAAGCTGGTCTGCCAAGTTGGGAAGCTGGGCTGGGCTGTGGGCCAGATGGGGAGGGGATTCTTAGACTGTGGGTGGAGCCTCCTGGCTGGGGCTGGGGTGAGTCCACGCTGAGAGATGCAACTGAGCCTGTCTCCTTTCTCAAGGATCCCACAGACGTGTAAAGACCGCCAGTGGCTTGACGCTGCATCTTAGTTCTTAGGGAGGATTTACTGCTGTCACTCGAGCTCTGTAAATAAATGCATCAAAATCATAATATTTTAGAATAATGCTTTAATGTAATACTGTGTCTTTCTAAATTAAGTGAACTTGAATCTTGCACAAATATGTACACTCATGACCACATATGCGATGCCTTAACCACATACATGTACAGGTACACATGAAGATTATATCATGCTCCACTTTGGTAAATAAGTAAATTATGCCTTTTGGAAAAGAGCTGTTAACTCAATCATATTATCCTTCAAAGACATTATGTAAAATGTCCTTATAAATATATGTGATTTTTTTTTATTTCCAATTCAGTTTCAAGAACAGATCTTTGTATAAAGAGAAACCATGCTTTTTACATATGCGAAAACAAAGATGCAGTAGTTGAACAGCTGATCAATGTCTTTGGTTTAGCTTGATAGGATGAGATTGTACAATCACATTTCTTCTTCAAATCCAAAATTTCAAGCATCTAGCATTCTTCTGTGACTTTACATGCTGGTTCGTGTTGAACCTGGTCAGAAACTATGACAATGTTTTTATTTTCATGATGCAGCTCAAGTATCTGCAGTACCGAAGAAGATGAGGACGAGACTGATGGAGCTCTCGGTGGTCTCAGTCCGGGATCAAACTCAACACCAAACTTCTTCACATCTGTGTGGGTCGACACCAAGGTCCCAGTTAGCGGGGGTGGCAGCCTCTGTGCGCTGGGAGGGGGTGGTGGGGTGTGTTGTCTAAATTCCCTGATCACGGGTGCAGGGACAGGCTCTGGTTCAGGTTCAGGGCTGTAAACATTGATAATGAAGTCATCAGATAACCAGCCTTTTTTGCATGTAAATATGTATAGTACGTTTTTTCATATCCCAGTTTATCTGACACAATGAAAAGATAGTTGTTTTAGATAACAATCCATGCATGCTTAAGTCCCTTTGCTACATGATATTTCATTCAGGAATCTTCTTAAAATTGGATGCATCTGGAGTTAAACAGCAGTCACACATTAGCGTATAAGTGAAACGCGCGCCGGGCGTGTTGAAAAAATACAAATTCCCACATACGCCAGACGCACGTCAGAGACACGTCCAAGGCGCATTAAGCACGCGCTGGGTACGCTTGGTGTACGTCCGGCACGTGTCGCTAAAAGTCGGTGCGCGTTTCGTGTGCGTTTGGGCTAAATAAAATTTTAAACATGCTTAAAAATTTTCTAGAAGTTGGGCGTGTGTCGGGCGTGTGACCTACACGCTACAAGTACATTCCACGCATGTTACAGGCCCGTTGAATACGTTTCGAACACGCCCAGCACACGCCGAGCACCATTTCAAGCACGTTGTATACGCTACATGCGCGTTTCAATTTTAACCGGATGCTGGTTTGGGCGAGTGTGGAACGCGCCTGTAACGTGTGCCAAGCATGCTTGGAGCGCGTACGACAAACATACTCCAAAACTTTGAGATTTTTTATATGTCCGGCACACGCCCCACTCACGTGCTAATGTGTGACTGCAAAAGCGAGTTAAAGGAACAAATTAATTTTATACGTCCAAAATCTTCAGCATGTTGAGATTTTTCATACACTCGGCGTGCGTTTGGGTTCATGTTACATACTGTTTGCCATTTAGTCTGAAAAAAAAAAACTTTGCCACTAGCTTAGATACAATCAAATGACTTGAATAATGGGATCTGTAGAATTTCAAATTATGAATTTTCAGCTGGATCCAAATAGCATTTTAGTGAGGCATGTTATAATGAGGTTGTACATGTACTTACGTTTCAAGGTCAATAAGCCCAATGTCTGGTAAATATCTCAACATGTTCTGTACGTTGTCCTCTTCCTATAAAATGATAAATTTTATAAGCATTGAAATCACATTTTTCAATTTTACAGATTGATTAAAAAAACTTAAATAAATAAATATTTGTCAAGCTCAAAGTGTATCCAAGTACATGGGATCAAAATTCTTATACTAAGTTGGCCATTTTCTGGTCACATATAATTGGTAACTGTAACACCATAACACCAACTGGTTTCCATGTCTGTAATTTTAACAAAGATCCAAAGTTTATTTGAAAATAATAAACCCCAGAAAGAGCATGTATTAAGACAATAACAAATATTAAGTTTCACGTAACACAAGAAAAAGATACACAAATTTTCAAAATAATTATTTATAAAATATACATGTACCTCCTGATGCAATGATTGTAATTAGTTATTATGATGGAAGAAGTCATGGTGCCATACTATAGTTATGCATTTTTAATTCTTGCATATAATATATGGCTATACAGTGACCTTATTATAGATGTATACCTCTGAGGATTCTTCTCCATCTGAAGCATGGGGGACAACAACTTCCAACAGATCATCAGCATAGGCCCTTATTGGTCCAGGATAAAGGTCTTCATAATAACCATCCTCTTCTGTGAAAGATTAAAGAAAAAGATTCTTAATTGAAATCAAAATACAAATTTTATATGTACTGTATCAATTATGAATGCATTCAAGAATACACACACTACATTATATACTGAACAAATAAAGAAACGCAACAAGAAACAAGAAGTCACTGAGGATATTCGAGTTTAAGCGTAAAACAATGATAATTTCAGGTTGTTGCTGTATGATTCCTATTCATGGGATATCAGGGTATAACATGAAAAAAAACTGACTTTCATTTCGATTAAAATTGAATGAGAAATTTCTGTTGTCTTCAATAATGCATATCGGGAAAGTTTTACTATGCACATGCGCACACTTTTTAACCTCCAAATCATTAACAAATAATGTCAGCTGCTCCCTCTCTAAAATTCATGAAAAAGAAATAAAGTTCCACGACAAACAAGCTCTTAATTAAAACCATCAAATCCCTATATGTTTAATTGAAAGGGGGATAATTTTAATTTTATACATTTCTTTAATGTGTGAGTTATCTGCTGAGTGGTACATGGTGATTCTGAATGAGGGTTTATAGCCATTTTCAATCGCGCCATTATTTTAATGCTTGGGCATGCGTGTTGTATGATTTATTACTTTCAGCATGCCTGTAGTCGGCATCGAATAACTCAAGAAATACTCATTAAAAAGAAAGTCGGTTTCTTGCATTTGGAAGTCTAATGCAGGAGTAGAAAATGCAATGATATATAGAGGATATTTGCTTTTTTGAGGTGAAAACCAAATATATTTCATCGAGTGAGTTGAAAACGTCAGAATTTTCACAAGTGCGCAGCACGAGTGAAAATTTTTATGTTTTCAACTCACGAGAAAGCAAATTTTCTTTTTATTTTATACAATACACTGGCATTTTCCAATTCACAAGGCAGGCGGTGAAAATGCAAAAACCAAAAATTTTTGAAAACACAAATAATTTTGGTACCACATTGTTCCTTACGTTCTAACTAAAAAAATGAATTTCCATACTTTATGTTTTCGTTCATAAATAACAGAGTTATAGGCGTTTGAATTTCTGAAGTGAAACACATTTAATGACGTCAAGTAAATGGAAACGTCAGAAGTAATCCAAAATCTACAGTGAAGATATTAAGAGATTATCATATGGCAATTTTCATATCATACCCCGTATCAACCTGAGACTTCCGTATCAGCCCGAGACTCCCATATCAGCCTGAGGGCCGAAGGCCCGAGGGCTGATATGGGAGTCGAGGGCTGATACGGAAGTCGAGGGTTGATACGGGGTATGATATGAAAATTGCCATATCATGATCTCTTTATCATATATTTTTATTGAAAAAAAAAAAGTGTTTGATACAGTTCAATGCACAAAATGTTTCCCAACATAATTTCAAGTGGAAAAAAGAAAGAATGAAAAAAAAAAATTCTGGTCACAAATTTTATTCAATAACATTTAACCATTAATACAGAAAATTCAAATACAAAAATTTGATTTATAAATTGAGAACAATTTACAACGTACTATTGAATAGAACAGAGCGCTCCGAATGTGGGGGTCACGTGAGATGTGATTTGAGGTTTGGGGTGTGATATGGGGGTGTGATATGAGTCCATATCTCCCTAGGGAGATATGGATTTTGACAAATTTTGAACTGATACAGCTTTCGAGATTTGGGGTGTGATATGGGGGTGTGATATGAGTCCATATCTCCCTAGGGAGATATGGATTTTGACAAATTTTGAACTGATACAGCTTTCGAGATATGGTGTCCCGATACGTGCATAGGACTTGCGCCTGTATCGCATATGTAAAAAGAACGTATTTTACAGTAAATATATGATAAAGGCTGATATCAGTCACTAGTGACTTTTGATATCAGTGGGATTTGATATCAGTGAAATTTCATATCAATGAAAATACCAATTTTATCAAGTTTTGATATACATTGGTTTTCACTGTAAAGTATAAAATAAATGATTATATTATAGTTTGTTCCAAATTTAGTGTAACATTATTGTTGCGTTTCATTTTTTGTTCAGTATATCAAGTGCAATGATAACTAATGTTTTTTCAAACTTTTAAGTTTCATCACCAGGCTGAGATACACATTCATTCATGTGTCTGATGCATCTCTAGTGCAAAATCAGTTTCAGCAAAATATTTTACATCACTTGATATATTTAATAGTATGTGAATGCACTTTATTTAAATCACACTAGAGATTCACCTTAAAAATATACCTGAATTTACTCCACACATATATTTCTAAATTATGCTTAATTGAAATGCAGCTAATTTTCATGCTTTGTAAAACAGCCTAGAGATGAAAACAAAAGTTTAATACCTTCAAATTCTTTATCCTCAGGTAATGGTGGCCAAACTTTGCCAACAGCAGGATCAAACATCTTCTTCTTAGCTACCTTCTCGGACCGGCCATTCAAAAACAGACCTGAAGATAAACACTCATACCATCGACAAGACATCTACAATCCATTGAAGCTTTCTTTAATAGCCATAACTTACTCGCCTAGCATCTTGGTTGAGATTTTAAATTAAATTGTATCGACTTCTGGACCTTAGGTTCTATTTTAGCTTCCAAGTTTGGGTTTAAAAATAGCACTAACATTATGCTTGAGGTAAATGAGAATTAAACTAGAAATTGTTTTTGAAGTTTGTTATTTTTATATATAGATTATGATATTATGTTACACCCACCCATGATGTACATTTTCATGAGAAGACGTTTCTTGACAGGGTGAACCAGGATAAAGTCATAGTCACGCTGTGCTAGTCGCTGGCTGAACATGGGTACCATAGTCATAAACTCGGCTGCTGTACTTCGGATAGATCTCTTCACTGTATCTGTAGTAAGAAAATGTAAGAAATATTATCTATCTTCTGATACTGAGTTGATCAATTTAGGATCATCAATTTCTGTTTATCATGCTTACAGGGAATAGCCTACAGGACAACTAGGGAGAAATAGTCTACCCTAAATGAAAACAACTTCTCCTTATTTTCAGCTGAGGGAGAAGTGAAAACGTATAGAATATATAGGCAAACCTGAAATTCAAGTCCGAACTTCTCCCAAATTTTCTTGGAGAGAGACAAAACCTCCCTAAATTTCTTGTCTAATTTGAACCCTGGCTTATTCAGTTTTTTTTGTTTTTCATCTGCCATGTTTCATCTGCCATGTTCTTGTATCTTTCTGTAAGTTTTTCATATTTCTGTTAATGAAAGCACTGTTTGACAATAATACTATACATGAATTAAATTTCTAAGCCTGAAATAAAAGTCAACTCGAACAGTACAGGAACATAGGGCTCTGCGGGGCTTTTGATCATTGTCATAATAGGTTTTAAATTGGCATGTTTCAGAACAATAATTTCAACAATGTAGACTTTAAGCAGTGCAAAATTAATCCTAACTATTTAACTGACATTGATTACATATTGCTATGCTCAGACTATAGAGTGCTGATGGTAAGTAACATAATGCTAACAACCGTAGTTCTGACGGCAACATGGGCCCAGTTGTTCAATACTTTGTTAGCTTAACATGGGCCCAGTTGTTCAATACTTCGTTAGCTTAACGCTGTTGTTAAGCAGTCATTTTGTTAACCATATATCAACTTCAAAAGCAAATACACTGTTATTTTTTGTTGATAAAATGTGAGAATCCTTTGCAATTCAAAGGATAACAAAAAATAACAGTGTACATTGTATTTGTGATATATTTATGTTTGAAATTTTAACTAATCGTTAACTAATGATGTCAATAATTTTGAACAGATGAACCATGATGTTTACAGCTGTAAAGCCCATAATTTAAATTCACATACCAGCAAAGATAGACTTTGGCGCTAGCTCGGCATGTGTCTCGACCAGGCCATCCAGTGTCTGCCACAATATCATGTGCATGGCATCTCGTAGGTACTCCGCCTCTCGACAGTAGGTGTTGATAATATGGATATGTCTGGCTAAGTCGTGTACAGGAGCAAACACCACTGGTACTCGGATGATCTTCTCTGTGGAGAGAAAACATTTGAAAGTGGAATATTTTATCTACAATAAGTAAATTTTAAAGTAATCTTTTTTTCATGAAAAAAGTTTTTGATCAGCTTGATTAAAAATGATCTTTTTTTATCTCACTATCTGCAGGTATGTTATGTATATTAGAATCAAATCAGTTTCTTATAATTTTAGAAAAAGGGTTTGCTACCATTTTCTCACTCAGATTGCCTTCACAAAATCTTAAGATTTTTACATCTTAAATTTGAGATTGCTTCCAATTCAGTATGGAGTTTAACTATCAAGGAACGAAGAACTTGATTTAAGTTTTACCTTGAACTATCTTTGCCCTGATAACAGCCACCATAAACTTTCTTGTCTCTGCAGTCAGTTGTCCTCGACCTGACGTGGAAATGTTGGGCCATACTGGTCTCTTGTAGCAGCTCTTGGTTGAGTGGCACAGTGTTCTTGACACCAGGTAGATCAGTAATACAACAAATGAAGCCAGCCACAGGGCCTGGACTGCCACTAAGAACCAGATCAGGTACTGGGGGAGCAGCCATGGGGTGGGGAGGGTGTAGGCATTGTAAGCTGCCCTCAGGGCACCTAGGAAGGCATTGCCAGCCAGGGCCAGGAGGCTGAATACCAGGAAAACACTACAGCTTGTGAGCCGGAATGGCCTGATTACAACAAACAACAGACAGGCCACAAAGAGGAAGATTGCCACGGCCATGGATTGGTATTGGATGGTGTGGAATGCAGCTGCATAAATGATCAATAAGATTGCTTTCATGATCTGCATCATTGGTCTGTAGTAAACTCCTCGATACTTGAAAGAGGAGAATAGGAAGCAGCTGTCGTAGAGCCAGCTCAGGTTAAGATGCAGTTTATATTCTGTTTCCTTCAGTAATATGAAGGATAGGTAGCCTTCAGCAGATCCAGACATGCATTCTAGTCGGATTTTCCAGATCAGATAGCCAGGGTAGATCACAAACAGCAGGACCATGCAGGCTAGGGCGGGGCCCGCATACATCCAGTGATTTGTTGTCCAACATGTTTTTTCATTCAATGTGTCCATTGTGTTCCATTCACTTTCACATTGGAATATTTTAAACAGGACAGTGCCAAAAGGTAGTGTCAGCACATGGATTAGAATCATGTAGGCATACTGAAGCCAAGATGTTGTTCGTCTTGCCCAGGGCTCTGGATAAAACATGAGTCTTATGACAAAATATACAACTACAAAGATGAGCATCAAAGCTGCTGCAGCAATAAACCAACCAATAGCAATACTTTGGAAGGACAGATTGACATCTGCACTGGGGACGAATCTGTCTTGGATCTCAAGATAAGCTCCTGGACTGAGGATCTTTGATATTTCCCAAGCATCACCATTGAAGGCAAAGATCCAGTAGGTGTTACGTAACCAATCCTCTGGCCAGTTCCAGCGCAGTGCCATGGACTGAATCAAAGCTAAAATCTGAAAGAAATAAATTTAGATACATCAGTTATTTAAATAACTAAATAACTAAATTAATAAGTGAGAGAAAAAAATCATATGATATCTTTTCTACATGTACTGGGTATACATAGTTTAACACAGCTTTAAAAACTGCAGTATTGCAATACAGAGATCTAACTTTGCACTGATATTTCCGTCACAACTAAAAAATAACAATTAGACCATGCAAAGCTAATTCTCAAATCTCAGTAAGCTAAAGGAACATACACATATTCTAGAATATCAGCTAATATGCAAAATAAACATACCTGAACGAAATCTAGTGCCAGTAGGAAGACATCCACCCAGACCATGTTTACATTCCTCTTCTTCTTCTGATCAATAATATCAAACACTTCGTCATCATCTTCAATCACTGTTGGCACATCTTTGTCAGTTCGGACATGTCTTGCGATAGGTTTCTGTCTGTATGTTGGACAGCCTAGCCAATCTGTGGTCAGCAGAGGGTAGACCTCACCTTCCTTCTCTTTGTCTGCCATGGCTGTCAAAGTTTTATATCATCGACTAAGTGGAGAAGGGGTTAACAACTGAAAAAATAAAGAATACATTGCATTTGATTTAATAGTTAAGTCTTAACAGCTCAATCGTCTCCTGCCCTTTAACGTGATCTTCACAAAAAGATTCAGATCTGCGGTATCTATCTAACTGAATACATGAACTACCCAGATATTTAGATGTGCATCATCACATATTTAGACCTACATTTCCAGCATAGTGGTGGACTTAGAGGGGGACCAAATTATTTCAATTTCATGGGAAAATCTATGAAAAATCTGGTAAAATGTTGAAAATGAACCCCTTCTTGGTGAATTTGGGTAGTATAATTTAGGGACTTTTCTTGAGGGACCAAGGGACCAGGGACCTGGTCCCTCAGGGACCAAAGGTTATAATTTAGGGACCAGGTAACAGAGGGACCAAATAAAAATATGCGCATTTATGGCATATCTTATTTGCAGTGAGCTATAGTATGGACCAAAATCAGCCTGCGCCAGTCCCTGAAGAAGGATTGTCTCTATTCCCTATACTCAGGGCTGATTTTTATTTTTATTTTGGGAGTTCAATTATTTTTTAAACATTTTCTCATTGATTTTGAATCTACTTTATCTGTATAACTATTTATTTATTAGATCTAGATATATTTAATTTTTAAATTGGGAAAATGACAATTTTGGTAATTTGGTGGTCAGTGTTTAATGGATATGTTCAGGATTATTTCATTTTAATCAGTAAATTAAAGGTGCCTGGTTTTCAAAAGATTTAATGAAGCTTTAGGTATTTTTATTCAATTTTACATCCCTCTTCTAAGCTCATTTTTCTTTCCTCCTATTTTTTCTGTCTTTGTTTTTTTCCCCCTTTTTTACGTATGTTGAATGTAAGAGATTATCATAAATCATACATTAGCATTAATTAGTGTCTATTGGAGGCAATAAACATATAGTTGGTGATTTTCATTTTACAATATACAAGAATATGACATGTTAGTTTTCATAAGGTACAAAAATATTATTGCAGAAACTAATACTGTGTAAGGTAATAGAAAGTAGCATTCTATTTTTTTTTCTTTAATTTCATTTTTTTCTCTTTTCTTTCTTTCCTTTCTGTCTTTCTCTCTTTCCTTGGTATTCCTTCTTTTAAAATACACATCTTATATTTTTCATTTTATTTTTCCCTCTCTCTCTCTCTCTCTCTCTCCTTTTTAGCTCACCTGAGCCGAAGGCTCACAAGGTGAGCTTATAGGATGGCCATGATCCGGCGTCCGTCCGTCGTCCGTCGTCGTCCACAATTTCAAAGATCTTCTTCTCTGAAACCGCTTGGCAGATCTAGTTGAAATTTTATGTGGAGCCTCCTTGGGTAGTGGCATTTCAAGTTTGATCGCGAAATCCAGGTCACATGACCAAGATGGCTGCCACGCCCATATATGGTAAAAACCCTTCAAAAATCTTCTTCTCCAGAACCGGTGGGCCGATTTCCACGAAACTTGGTATGTAGCATCCGGGACTTCAGCCCATCATAGTTTGATAAAATGATGACCCTTGGATGACCTTGACCTATTTTACGGCAATGTCAATTTTGGAAACATAGGCTTTTACATGGGAAAAAGTGAAAACTATGGATTTTTTGAAAACTATTGCAGCCTGAGGACTGAAAAGTGGTAGATGCAAACAACTAATGGAGTAGATGAAGGTATGTGATTAATTTAGGTCAAGGTCATCTCTTGACCTTGGCCAGTCTGTCGTCCATTCACACTTTTCAAAGATCTTCTTCTCTGAAACTGCTGGGCCAATCAAAGTGAAATTTTATGTGGAGCATCCATGCGTAGGGGAGACAAAAGTTTGATCGTGAAATCCAGGTCACGTGACCAAGATGGCTGCCACGCCCATATATGGTAAAAAACACTCAAAAATCTTCTTCTCCAGAACCGGTAGGCCGATTTTCATGAAACTTGGAATGTAGCATTTGGGACTCCAGCCCATCATAGTTTGATAAAATGATGACCCTAGGATGACCTTGACATATTTTACGGCAAGGCCAATTTTGGAAACATAGGCTTTTACATGGGAAAAAGTGAAAACTATGGATTTTTTGAAAACTATTGCAGCCTGATGCTTGAAAAGAGGTAGATGCAAACAACTAATGGAGTAGATGAAGGTATGTGATTAATTTAGGTCAAGGTCATCTCTTGACCTTGGCCAGTCTGTCGTCCATACATACTTTTCAAAGATCTTCTTCTCTGAAACTGCTGGGCCAATCAAAGTGAAATTTTATATGGAGCATCCATGGGTAGGGGAGACGAAAGTTTGATCGCGAAATCCAGGTCACATTACCAAGATGGCCGCCACGCCCATATATGGTAAAAACCACTCAAAATTTTCTTATCCAGAACCGGCAGGCCAATTTTCGCGAAACTTGGTATGTAGCATTTGGGACTTCAGCCCATCATAGTTTGATCAAATGATGACCATAGGATGACCTTGACCTATTTTACGGCAAGGTCAATTTTGGAAACATAGGCTTTTACATGGGAAAAGGCGAAAAGAATGGATATTTTGGAAACTGTTGCAGTCTGAGACCTGGAAGTTGCTAGATGCAGACAACCAATGGAGTCAATGAAGGTAAGTAATTAATGAAGGCCAAGGTCATTTCTTGACCTTGACCCAAAGTCATTTAAATATCAAAATTAGAATTATGGTTTTCTCATAAATCACTGGGTTTGGAAACTATTGCAGCCTGAGACCTGAAACTTTGCAGATGCAGACAACTTAAGAATTCAATAAAGGTGTGTGAGTATTCAAGGTCAAGGTCATTTCATGATGACTTAATACTCTAGGATCAGGCTTCAGGTGAGCGTTCTCAGGACCAATGGTCCTCTGGTTTCCTTCTAAAACAGCACTGCATAAACTACACAAAATACATGTAGAATTTTATATATATTTTTATTCATTTCATTTTTTCTTTCTCTCCATTTCAGTTTTCCTTCTTTTCATTTATTTCTTCCAAATTTCTTTAAATTTTCTTTCTTGGTAATTTCTCTCTTTCTTTGGTTTTCCCTATGGGCATATCTTACTATACACTTAAATAGCACGGTTAAATTAATAAAGTAGATACAAAATCAATGAAAAAAAAATAAATAAATAAACCTTGACACAAACATCCCTCGGGGACCGGCACATGCTGATTTTGGTCCACACAATAGCCTATTGCAGATTAGATGCATACAGATATGCCATTATATGCACGTTTTGTATTTGGTCCCTCTGTTACCTGGTCCCTAAATTATAGCCCTTGGTCCTTGAGGGACCAGGTCCCTGGTCCCTTGGTCCCTCAAGAAAAGTCCCTAAATTATACATTACCGTGAATTTGAACCCCCTTCCGGAAATCCTGGATCCGTCTCTGCAGCGATAACCTCATGTTTGCATATATGATAATAAGATTCCCACCCTGTGGTTATCAGCATGTGCGGGCTGACAAGCAGAAATCATGTATTTTTAATGTACAGAGGTTAACATGCCTACATGCAACATTGTCACACCATGGAATATGTGGCATCAGGGGAAATGTTGTTACATCATTTTAATTGCACCATTTTCATTTTCAATATAGATATTGTCATTTTGAAATATTACTCTAAATTAAAATTCTTTTAAAAGAAGATTTTGAAGATGTGATAAAGAGATTATAACATGGACATTTTGCTGATTGCCCTTAGTATCAACCCTCGGCCATTATCTGCCCTTGAGCTAAAGCTCTCGGGTTTGATAATGACGTCTTGCTGGTGATAAGCAAAATACCCATGTACTGATCTCTGATTATTTGCACGACCATCACGACCATCGTGCCAATAAATGGCATGCAGCTTGCACTGAACAGCACTAGCTGAAAATTATCTGAAAATTTGTTTAGTCTTGTTATTGCACAATTTAATTTTTTTCTGAATCCCACAAAATGGTTTGGGCATTTATTCAGGTACAACAATGAGAAAGACTAGCACAGACAGTAGGCTGCTAAATAATCAGTCATCAAACAGGCTTTGTACCTCGAAAAGTTAGTTTTCATGATTTAATTGGTTTTCTAATTGCTTTCTTCTTGGTCCGCCATATTGTTGACTTAATCACTACGGTGCTTGACTGCGTCTCAAATATTTACTTTCAATCAACGTCAACCGATTACAAAATTTGAAAACCAGTCTAGCCTGTTTACCGGCTCAATTTATCTGAACCAGATCGTTCAACTGGAAACCAATCAGCGTGTTGACCTTTGACCGACATAGATAACAGATTGACAGCCTGCTGGTTTTACAGCAGAAATTGGTCTTTTACTGGCAATCAGGACACTGTCATCTGCATAACAATGCCGCTCAAGTTTGCAGCCAATATTTCCATGCTGTTTCAGGAAATTCCACTGATGGTAAATCGGTTTAAGGCCGCCAGTGATGCAGGTTTTAAGTATGTGGAGTGTACATTTCCCTATGCAGAAGGGGCTGAGGATTTAGGAGAGGCTAAAAAGGCAGTAGGCTTGGAACATGTGCTTATCAATGGATGGCCAGGTGAGAAAGCTCGGGAGAATGCACTTTTGAAATTATTTGTTACCATGATATTTTTTGTAGATTTTTTTTGTTTTGTGGATTAATGTCCCACAACATTTTTTTTCAGTCATGTCAGGATGGAACCTGACAGCATTCTGAGTATCTACCAGTATTATAGGGATTTATTGCGTGTTGCTCAAGGACACTTAGGACAAGTTGGGATTGAACCCCAGACCACTTAATCAGGAGTCTGGCTGACCATAGTCCGAGGGGGGTGGGTACTCTGAAATTTTCTGTACCTAGGCGAGGCTGAATTTTTTGGGGTCAAAATTTTGAATTTCCATATTTTTGGGGGGTTTTCAGAAAAACAAGTTATTTTTTAGGGTAGTGAGCTTTTTATGGATATTTTTTGAGGGTCATGCCTTTTCTGAATTATTTTTTTGGGGTCATCTATCATGTCTATAATTCTAAGTAATTTTTTGGGTTTTGCACATTTCTTGGGAAATCTCTTTATATTATCTCTGGATTGCAAACCAAATGGAATCAAAACCATCATAAGACTTACACTTTTAGAATAAATAAAATCTTTAAATTTTATCCAACTTGGTATTTACTTCCTAGTTCCTATATATACTAACTGTATTGTGACATGTTCTGTTGGTTGGTTGATTTGGGATTTAACATCCCACCAACAGCTTAGATCATATGTGATAAAATTTCATCAATAGGCATAAAAAAGATGAATAATTTTTTGGGGTAAGCTAAAAGTTCAAGTATTTTCTTGGCTATGCCTGATAGGACTGGAATTTTTTTGGGGTGGTCAGTAAATCTCAGTAATTTTTTGGGTTTGGGGGTAGAAGCTTGGGCCACGCCTATGTATCCACAAAAAATTAGAGTACCCCCCCCCACTGGGACCATAGTGCTTCCCTTGTTTATAGATTTTTCATTGTACATGTATTATATAAGCATATAGATCTAAAATAGATTATGAAATTGAATACTCCAGAAGCATAGCATTTTAGAGTTCACATAAAATATGCAGAGAAATTCAAATTTTTAATGATTATGATAAGGGATTTAAGGTGGTCAAGCACCTTAGACACTTATGTGTTGGTGACCAGCATTTGACCTAACCACACTGCTTCTTGGAATGCTTGCCAGTGTTTGGAGCTTATCAGTTTTGCTGTTGATCAACTGACAGATGCCTGATTTTAATCACTGATAGGGAGAAAATAGTGGTAAATATCAATTCAATGGCCGGTTTCTACAAAATGATGACCCCCAGGTTCCAACCCAGGGATGCCTTATAACTAAGTTACCAGAATAGGTTTCAACATAATCAGTTTTGTTTTTCATTTTCTTTTTTTTTTCCTTTTTTTTTTTCTTGTATGTGGGATGGGGTGGGTGTCAGGGAAGCACCTAAATATGGTAGTTTTGGGAAAACCATATTTTTGGGAAACTTTTAACATACTGCGGCCTGATCATTGTCTTGAATCCACTCTTGAGATCGTTTAATATTCCACATAAAATTTATTTGTTTTTACTTACAGTACAGTTGTCGCGATGCTTTGAGCGATCACGCATTTGCGCGTGGTTGCGCGTAGGGGATTATCTTTACTCGCGAGTCACTCGCAAACGTCGCGCAATCACGCGCGATCATCTCGCAAATGTGCAAAACCATTTGTCAAACACGCGCGACGTGAATCAGATACATGTATGTAGAAATTTTGCTCTGGTTTAGAAACATTGTTTACTTTGTTAATGTTAGACTGATTACCAAAATTACCTATCCAAAATGCCCTAAGCTGTAAAGAAGTTCATGTCATAGGCATATCGCATTGATGTAACATTTGTACATGTACATATCCTACCGGTAACTATGATAGATATGAGTAATTATCATGAGTACTAAAAGAAATGAAAGAAATAAGAGTGCGGTGGCATCATATGCGAATACTAGTCTGAACTTTTTGCACGCATGCAATTTGACGAGGTGGGCTGTGGTTTAATTTACGTAGATGATGGTAAAAATAAGATCAGCAAGATGAGCCTCAAAATTTTCATATTATAAAAATGACTTGTTATGCTTCAAACAATTTTGATGATTGACTGACACCAACTCACTGTCATACAGTAGCCTGACTACTTGGCTTGACTGCTCTTAAAGGATCTGTTGTATTTTTATTTGCATGTACAGCATCACAGGGAACACATTAATTGTTTTTTTTTAATATATGAAATAGCCCCCAAACAAAAAACCAAAACAATGGATTCATAGCCAAACGTACATGTACTTGTAGTTAAATTGAGCATCATTTACTAAGAAAACCCATTGGAACTAAGCAAAAAAGTAGTAATTTACAAATACTGTTTATAAATGCATGTACTTGAATGTTATAGTGCGACGATTCATGTCGCGCATCGCGCAAACGTCGCGATAAGATCCATGAGCGATGCGCCATGAACCAAAAAAAACTTTGCACGTCACTCGCAAAATTTGCGAGTCTCTCGCAAACCGTTTTAAGAAGGGATTAAAATTTTTTGCGCGTTGCGCGATCGCTCAAACATCGCGACACCTGTACTGTACGTAGTTTTTAGGTTGCTTTTCCTTGTATTCTAGGTAAAATGGAGAAGGGTGAGCTTGGTTTAGCGGCATTACCCGACCGCACACAAGACTTCCGCATGCAGCTAGAGATGTCAATAGAATATGCCAATTGTCTTCAGTGTAAAAGGTTTGTATAGCGTATTATTACTCTTTGAGCCACCGCATCAGAAATATAGCATAATAATTATGCTAAATTTGGTACTTGTACGTTGTAAGAAGCTTAAAATTGAAAACTGATGAAGAAAAGTACAAAATGAAGCTATGCATTAATTTTATGTTCATTTACATGTTAACAAAAGGCATTTTTGTTCCTTAAAACATGCATGTGGTACGGGATTTTTCTTAACTCATTTAAGCCTGGCGTCCCTTTTATGGGACATAGGCAAACAGAATAACCCCAGATGTGACGCCGCAGAACGCGGCGTCCCATCTGGGGCTCTTCTGTTTGCTTAGAGACTTTGCATCGAAAAATGAGATAAAAAATAAAAATCACTCCTAACACCCCTAAAAATGAAAATGGACTCATCCAAATGATAATAATGGGAAAATCCATTTGTCAAATATGGGTTAATAAAAACTTAATTTTGTCACAGTAACCTGGCCATGTATTTATATGGCGTGGGAGTATGATAGAACACTGTAACATGTTCAAAGTAGTCACATGAATTGTCACGTTTAAATTTCTGCATGATGGCTTAGGCTTTTACAAGCTGATTATAGTTGCATGCATGTTGTTCATAATCTTTTTAGGCATGAAATTTATATTATCTTCTCCAAATTAAATGAGCCACGTCATGAGAAAACCGGATTTTGCCAATTCGAAAACAAAGACACAGATCAGCTGTGCAGTAACTGCACAGCTGATCAGCGCCTTTGTTTTAGCTACTCAGATAGTACAGTCCCTCTTCTACTTATATTTAAAATTTCAAGCTTCTAGCTTTCTTCTGTGACGGTACAGGCCGATTTGTGCCAAACCTCTTCGTAAACCTTGAAGACCCGGGTTCTCTCGTGACGCGGTTGAAATGATCAATAGTGGGATCATTGGAACTGCATCACACGACAAAACCAATGTGCAACATTTGAGCCACAACTCGAGAAATCCGGTCTTTGGGTTTTCCGACAAGGTCTGCCACAAACAGGCCTGTGCAGCTACAGAAAATGGCTAAAGGCTGGAAATTTTGGATTTAGTCAGTAGAGGAATTGTACTATCTGTGTAGCAAAGACAAAGGCGCTGATCAGCTTCGCAGTTACTGTGAAGTTGATCTGCGCCATTGTTTTCGCCTAGACAAAAATCTGGTTTTCTCACGACGAGGCTCATTTTACACTGGGCCCATCATAAACACCTTTAGTAGATGGTTACCTAGATGTTTGGAATTCTACAATGAGAAGTTAAGAATGCAAAGGGTTTGTGCAATGTATGGAGCAAAAGTAATGCTGTTCTGCCTCTTGTGCAGTTAAAGTACAGCTGACTGGTGTCTTGTTGTCGCATAGGCAGGTTTTCTAATGCTGTGTCTTATTTGAGAAAATTAGTGTTGATTAATCATTGATCTGTCATGCAGAAAGTTCTCAGAAAACTTTAATCTAAATTCCTAATGTTTTCCAGCACTCTTCTGTTAAAATTAAAAGAATTCCCAGATAGATAGAA
Organism: Rugalucina vietnamica; assembly: GCA_964017185.1. Taxonomy (NCBI): domain Eukaryota; kingdom Metazoa; phylum Mollusca; class Bivalvia; order Lucinida; family Lucinidae; genus Rugalucina; species Rugalucina vietnamica. The sequence continues at coordinate 4,828,410 of OZ024873.1, forward strand.
AATGATATTTTGCTTTCTCAGTATATAGATATGGCATGATCGTGAACTCATACAATGCTAAGTACATGTATCTATGGTTCAGAGAAAAAATGAAGGAAAAATACTACCAACTTTAGTTTTACTACGTAAAAGCTGTTGTTTTCTTGTTTAATGTCCCATTAACAGCTATGGTTATATAGAGCTGGGACCTTGCTGTATGTCACAGATACATTTATTAACAAGTCAAGGATCTGAACAAATACACCATGCAGTCTTAAACTCTATAAAAGTTTGCTCATAACAATTAAAGCATGCATCATCAACCAGACAATATTATCTCTGTTTCAGAATGCACATAATGGCCGGCAGAACGTCTCGCTACAAGAGAGAAGAAATGGAAACCACATTCATTGACAATCTACGCTATGCTGCTGAACGACTGCAGAAGGTTAGATTACATCATTTGAACTATGACGCGAGAAAATTCGGTATCTGGAGTTTCTGACCAGGTCCCACACAAAGCAGACTGTTCAGTCACAGATGAAGGCTAGAAGCTTTAGGAAGTATACAAGGAATGTAGCCAAAACAAAGGCGCTGATCAGCTGGTCTGCGGTTTTGTTTCCGCATATGTAAAAAATGGTGTTCTCATTAATTTTAAACCTTGAATGTAAAAGCCTGCCCTCTGTTTTCCTACCAGGTCCCAAGGCCATACAAACTATTCTGGGTATGGTCAAAGACTAGATTTATTCCAAATTATGAAACCAAGTGCTGCTAAACATATGAGCCGCATCATGAGAAAACCAACAATCTGCATATGCGAAAACAAAGACGCAGATCAGCCTCGTGGTAATCTCGTAATCAGCGCCTATGTTTTCGCTACACGGATAGTACAATTCCTCTACTTTCTAATTCAAAACTTCAAGCTTCTAGCCATCTTCTGTGATGGTACAGACTAGTTTGTGTCGGACATGTTCGAAAACCACATTGTTGGTTTTCTCATGACGTAACTCATATAGAGAGACATAGAAAGACCTCTAAGTTCATAAACGTCTCATTTACTGAAAACAGGTTTTCTCAGACTAGCAATGCTCATTAGTGGAGTGTTTACCAACTCTTAACAAGTTAACACAGTAACACTATTAATGGTCTGTCACATTTAATGAGCTATTATATATGGAAGACAAAAGCGCATCTAGGTACAAAATCAATAGCGTTTCTGGCCATAAAATGTCCTGTATTTAGAAATCACAATCAGGATTGACTGTGTTTAGTGTTAGCCTGCCCACACTGCATACAGCCTTGATGTTTTTATTATTAAACGGTGTGTAAGCCTGCATTATCTATGAAGTAAGATTTTTTTAAAAAAAAGAGGAAAGTGCAGTGGCCTACTTTTACAGAGTCAGACTCCAAAAAAGAGAGGCTCTGGATTCAAATCCCACTAACTTGGGCATGGTTGTGTCTTTGGGTGGGACACATTGAACTCCCAATAGTGGTAGCTCCATCCTGTCATGACTGAAAAATTGTTGACTGGGACATTAAACCACAAATCAATCAAAGAAGCAAAATTTGTCAGTTTGATCAGACTGCTTAATACAGAGACTGATTGGGGATTTCATTGCTTGGATGATGCCATAAAAGTATCTGAATCAGACCAAAATATTTTCAGCTAAACTAAGAAAGCCAGACTCTTGATAATATCTGCAGAGCTAAATTTAGCATTCTATTTTCCAGAATCAGATTCAAATTGCAGTTGTGGGAGACATTTGCCTGTATAGCAGTAATAAATGGCAGAGTTTTCATCTGCTTTGAATTTTATGAGCTTTGTCACACTATCTCGGCAAAAAAGACACAAACCTGCCTGCAGAAAACAGCTATTATGGGCTGTATTGATTTGATTTGACTTCAGATGTAGATATTAGAGATGTTGTATCAGTTTAATCTTATTTGTCGAAGACATCTCAGATCATTTTTGACCTGCATCCGGGTTTTTTTCCATATGGAAGAAGAAAAAGGCAACAAACTGCATCTCTTTAAAAAGTACTTTAAGATGACGTTTTTTACTTTACAAGCCATCCACATTGGTCCTTATTGTTATTCATTTTAATCGCTTTTTGTGTGACGAAAGCTTTTGCAAAGAAAAATTAAAATCTAACATCTGTGGATTTTGAAATTTTATGATCCATGCAGGCCATCGTAGATAAGATGTGTCAGATTTTCTCCATTAAATATAGGCGTGTTGGGATCAAAGGCTCTGCTCAACAGAACGAGTCGTTTCGGTCCAGCGACTCTTAAGGACTCTCGCAGTAAGGACATTTGAAAAGCATACTGTCTGTCTGTCTCTCTCTCTCTCTCTCCCTCTCTCTCCTGCATCCTGTACCCTATTGCAGAACAGATATTAATCTTCGACAATTATCTTTTTTAAAGATGTTTATTGGTTCATATATGGCTATTAAGTTGGTCTGTAAAAGTACATTCTAAATCTAAAATTTGCTGGCTTGATTTACTCTTTATTGCGTATTTCTGTTGACTTTGGTGTGAAACCAAACAGGTTTTCTTTTGTCACATTTTGTAATAAACTCTGAATTTTAATTGTCAGCTCATCTGTTTTTATCCTTTAGGTGTTTTAATTTATCCGCTTCTTATGATCATATACTAGGTTGTTGATAAAATGTGTGGTTGAAATATGACACTTTTCAAGTCATGAATTATTGATGTCAATTCTAACATCAGGCAGAAGCATCTTATACCTCAAGTGTACTTTTAGCATAATCCAGTGGCGGATTTAGAGGGGGTTCGGGGGGTTCAGTCGAACCCCCCTTTGGGACCATATTATTTCTATTTCATGGGAAAATTTAAGTAAAATCTGGTAAAATGTATGAAACGAACCCCCCTTGATGGGTTTGAACCCCCCTTCCAGAAATCCTGGATCCGCCCCTGTAATCCTATTCAGCACTTCTGTTATTACTTCAAACATATAGGTTTCAGACTCTAGTTAGGGTGTTCCCATCGTTGTTCAGTTGTACCTCTCCAAACAGAAGTGTAACAAGGGACTGAAGTGTAATGATGAGAAGATTGTCCAGCTGAGTAGTATTAAACCACTTATTTCTAAATCTATCATTGTGTACCACCCTGTTTGTGTCACTGTCAAAAGTGTGACCTGATCAGAAATCTCCCATTCTATTAACGTTGCTATACATAATTTCGGAATATCAGCAGATCAGAGTAGACTTACATCAAAGGTTTAAAAAGGGCTACTGACGAGGGTTCATTACCCAAAATTGTGCAATATAGTCCATAATAGCTCCCTTTGAATGTTTTTACTGCTTCCAAAGGATCAAACCTTTATATTTTATTTGCTATTACTGCAGCTGGTGTTGTGCCGTGTGGCGGCCGTAAAAAGTCTCCCCGTACATCATCCATAGTGCAGATTATATTTTTATTTCGGTCCTTTGAGATCAGTAAAGATATTCAGAGTGTTCAAAACACTCACGTTTAGAAACATACTTCTAAGCATTTTTAATTATTTGACCCAATTTAGGAATACATGTATATCTTTGATTTAGATTCCTCGTGTAAATTCTCGAAATTGCAGAACAATTATAGTCTGGCGTTCGTTGCCGGTTTAAAAAGGGCTACTGACGAGGGTTCATTACCCGAAATTGCGCAGTATAGTCCATAATAGCTCCCTTTGAATGTTTTTACTGCTTCCAAAGGATCAAACCTTTCGTCTCAGCTACGATCAGAGGCAAATTTTTGTCTCACCGGTTTTCGGAGGTTTTTTGTCAAAGTTGTACCCTTGGCTTTGTTCCACTTTTTCCAAAATCTGTAGGTCATACAGTTTCGGAAAATATATACCTTTTTATCATTCTATGCCACAGAATTCCGTTATATCCAAAACATTATTTCATCTTCAAAAATCATGAAAATTTAAGAAGGGGAAGCTAACTTTTTATTTAGGAATCGGATTTGGCCGAAACATAATATAATTACAGCTGATGTGTATACCCTGGTTACAAATAAGTTTGGACAGAATAAGATTAATAGCTAGCTAGAAAATAAGAAAACTTTGTTTTCGCCATTATAACCCTATGGGACCTATCCGTTGCCATGGTAACAAGAGTTTTAATCCGTTCCACCCTATATTCTAATAAAAGTTTTGTCCTGATAAAAGTATGCTTCATGTGAAATTTGATGGCTCTGGGTTTATTGGTTTAAGAAATTTTACACTTTTTGTTGTCGATTTTTTCTCTACGGACAGGACATTTTTGACCGAAATAAAAATTCCATAATTCTACATTGTCATTGGCGTTGCTATAATATTTTTCTCATGACAATTATCAGTTCTGAAGACTCCATCCCCCAATGTGGTTTTGAACTTCCAGAAGTATAAGACGTCATAGATGTAATGTATGGGTTACGGACAGGACACTTTTTCGTTACATTGTCCTCAGTACTTTGGGATATAAATTTATATCCAGCGATAAAAGTAAGCCACACTACTGGTTATTTTTACTGATTAGGTATGTCAAAATATTGTTTATAACCCATTGAAAGTAGAATTGGATGTAACAGTCTGACTTATCAGGCATGTCACTCCGTTCTCACTTTAAAATATCTCAGTTTGGCACACGTCATCAGCTTTAGTAATCATGGCATAACTCAAGAACAAATAGTCGTAGCCCATTCAAATAAACGGCAGAATAAACGGGATATGATCGTTTACTAGCCACAAAATATTTTATATGCGCATAAAGTGTCAGTTTCAATCCCTCATACCCATTAAAAGAAGCAATTTTCAAGTGAGACAGTATAACACCTGTTTTTGGGGTATTTTTGGCTATATAAAATTATACTGTGAAAAAATGGCTTGTCCAATCAACATGAGTTTTTTTAGGCCAGTTTGAATTAATTGATCTTGACATCCTGCAAGTCAACTTAAGTATATTAGTGTTGACGTTTTCATTACCCAACCGCATAACACTTAGTAAATTTAAAATTGTCATCTGATCTTAGCTGACCCGTTTATATTTTATTTGCTATTACTGCAGCTGGTGTTGTGCCGTGTGGCGGCCATAAAAAAGTCTCCCCGTACATCATCCATAGTGCAGATTATATTTTTATTTCGGTCCTTTGAGATCAGTAAAGATATTCAGAGTGTTCAAAACACTCACGTTTAGAAACATACTTCTAAGCATTTTTTAATTATTTGACCCAATTTAGGAATATGTCTTTGATTTAGATTCCTCGTGTAAATTCTCGAAATTGCAGAACAATTATAGTCTGGCGTTCGTTGCCGGTTTAAAAAGGGCTACTGACGAGGGTTCATTACCCGAAATTGCGCAATATAGTCCATAATAGCTCCCTTTGAATGTTTTTACTGCTTCCAAAGGATCAAACCTTTATATTTTATTTACTGTTATATACGTATATGAATAAATGAATGTATTTGACCAATAGGAACAGGGGTGTCATTCATATTTATAATGGTAAATATGTGACGAAAGTCTACTACGCTCGTCTGGGATCTATACCAGGACATTGCATATCATATGTCTATACAATGACCATTCTGATGTAGTATGCGTAGCTGTTTATGTGGGTTTTATTTTTCTTGAAACACTATGGTGTGTGATTATAGAGGCATGTGTGGTACGAATATTGTATGGCATTATAACTGGTTGAAAATGAGCATAATTATATCTATTTCAGGAAGGGATAATGTGTCTGATAGAACCATTGAACTCAAGAATTACAGCACCCAATTATTTCCTCAGTAATTTACATTCAGGTGAGAGCCAACATAAACCAATTTATTTTCCCAATGGTTTGATTTTTTCATTTTCACAAAAAAGATAAGTCACCAAAATAAAGCATGGCAAAATTACTTTATATTATTGTTGTATTCTTGTATAGGCCAAATCTACAATGTGTAAAAATTATTTAGGGTTAAGACCCACACACAAAATTAATAATATTCGTGAAAATAAAGGCTGTATATCAAATGCGCGAAAATCATACCGTAACGTTTGAATTGCGCATGAAATCGAGGTATTAAATGCGCGGACGACCTGTAGGGTAATTAGCCGATAATCACTCAGGTAAACTATGTACAGCCGAGGTGGTGTAATGGATTCGCTTAGCAATCAAGAGGTTGCGGGTTTGATACCCGGCTGATACATATGCCTGTCATGTTGGTGACATGTTCACCCTGACGTTATATTAAAAGGCAAACCGCCTATAGGGTATAACACTGGCTTTGGGCAGGTACAGCCGTTATGTTAGTCATATTTTAACATGCTTTTATAGGTTTTAGACGTTTTTATAGGTTTTAGACATTTTTATAGTGTTTTTAAATTGTATTTTATCCAATAATCTTATTTTAACCATCATGGCTAACAGAAGAACTATGGTTGAATCTCGCTATCATAACTTTGGTCTTGATAGCGAGATACAGTCATAGCATAGGTATACCTTAAAAATACCTGTAAAAGCATTTAATTTCCATGCTTTTTAAACTCGCATTTGATACTGTAAATTCGGAAATTTTCGCGTGACTTTTATTTCGCGATTTTTCTATTTCCGAATTATTAGCGAATTCTTGAATTCGCGAGTGAGTGTCCATGTATTCTATAAAGTTTATAGTGACTCTTTATTAGCGAGAACCTTGAATTCGCGAGGCAAGCAATTCGCGAATATTAGCGAAAATTAAGTTCTCGCGAATATTTCCGGATCTACAGTAGTATTTTTTCCGCACTTTCGTAAAAAAATATGCGCATATATATCGATCCGCGCATTCGTAAAATGCCGAAAATAAATTGGGTTACAGTAATGTCTGGACCTGTGGAATTATGGCTTTAAGTTAAAATTATGCCCTTTGAGACCCTGACCAGACTACTCCTTAATGTAGAACCTGATAGTCTATTGCTAGGTACTCTAGTATTGTCCAGAATTGTCTGTCTGAAAACTTTGATCAATGAAAGGTTATTGCTCTGCAATCCCAATTTTCACTTTCTGTTTTTAGAAGCAGTGAATGTGTAATAGCTGTAAATTGTTCTTGATGGCCTATAAACCAGTGGTCCAGAAACAGATTGCTGCCATTGTCGCCTGTTTCACGTTTTACTGTGACTGTCATGCTTTTGACTGTTAAATGAGCAATCTCATTCTTTTCTCACAACCAAGTATGGCAGCCCCCGTGGCCGAGCGGTTAAGATCGCTGTTTCTTAATCACTCGATCATCTCACCGCTGTGTCTGGTGTGGGTTCGTGCCCCGCTCTGGACACATGTGAGACAAGCCAAGTTCTGCTTGCGGTTGTGCCAGGTGTTTTTTCTCGGGGTTCTCCCGTTTTCGCCCACCTACTGATTGGCCCGTCTCATATGAGCTGAAATGATCTTGAAAGGGACGTAAAACTGAATCCAGAAAAAAACAACAAAAGAAAAAACAACCAAGTTCTAAGCTCTCTGCTGCTTACCTTTTAATAATATTCAGGCAGGGTACCATGCTTGTCCTCAAGCCTGGAGCTCATTTAGTGACAGAACTGAGCCACGTCATGAGAAAACCAACAATGTCGTTTCTGAACAGGTTTGACACAAACTGGTCTGTACCATCACAGAAGATGGCTAGAAGTAGAGGAATAATTATTGCACTATCCATGTGGCGAAAACAAAGGCGCTGATCAGCTTCACGTTAACCATGAAGCTGATCTGCTTCATTGTTTTCGCATACACAGTTTGTTGGATTTCTCATGATGTGGCTAAATTATGAGTCAAAAGATCACACTGGTTCTCTAGAGACAACCTTTGTGACTGAGAACAGCCAAAGTTTATCAACAATATAAGACTATGGTGTGCAAATAACCTGTCCGGAAGCAACTGAATGATGTATCAAGAGTTCTTCCCTGTCAGGTATTTGCATCTTACAGCTTATTTTGAATTTATCAGCGTAGGTTGTTGCCAGTCATGTTCTAGTCTCTAGATAACCAGTGTGGATGTATATAACACAAGATTCTTATACAGAAAATTGTTGTTCCGTTGCAGGAGTAGAATATATTAAGAAAGTCGACCATCCCAATCTAAAGTTACAGTTTGTAAGTATTTCATATGTAGCATACCTAGACTAATGGCAGGCCAGAAACCCTGAATTTCATGAAAAGCCCTTTTTAAATCATGTAACAGGAAACATGTCCGTGAAATGAATATACCCCTGTAAACCCTACTTTTATATAGAAGAGCTGGGGTTTGCAGGGGTACACCTAATTTTCTTATTTTTCATCCAAAACATACATTGTGGGTACATATTAGAACCGCATTAGAACCGCCTCGCTAATGTGTACCCACAATGTATGTTATGAGTGAAAATAGAAAAATCAAAATTTTGCCAATGAAATTTTAAATTTTTGCCTGTGAAAAAAATCTCGGTATATTGCATGGGCAAGTTTTTGTGATGGTAAAGACATGGCAACCTGTGGTTAGTGAGCTGTAGTGTTTTTTCTTGATGCCTTTATGTCCTAACCAGTAATATTTCATTTATATGTCAAGACACAGCCACCTCTTTATGTGATTCTAATAAATGCACAGAAGCTGAACATAGTTTTTTAGCTCACCTGAGCCGAAGGCTCACAGGTGAGCTTATAGTATACCCATGCTCCGGCGTCCGTCCGTCGTCCGTCGTCGTCCACAATTTCAAAGATCTTCTTCTCTGAAACCGCTAGGCCGATCAAGTTGAAATTTTATGTGGAGCCTCCTTGGGTAGTGGCATTTCAAGTTTGATCGCGAAATCCAGGTCACATGACCAAGATGGCCGCCACGCCCATATATGGTAAAAACCCTTCAAAAATCTTCTTCTCCAGAACCGGTGGGCCGATTTCCACGAAACTTGGTATGTAGCATTGGGGACTTCAGCCCATCATAGTTTGATAAAATGATGACCCTTGGATGACCTTGACCTATTTTACGGCAAGGTCAAATTTGGAAACATAGGCTTTTACATGGGAAAAAGTGAAAACTATGGATTTTTTGAAATCTATTGCAGCCTGAGGCCTGAAAAGTGGTAGATGCAAACAACTAATGGAGTAGATGAAGGTATGTGATTAATTTAGGTCAAGGTCATCTCTTGACCTTGGCCAGTCTGTCGTCCATACACACTTTTCAAAGATCTTCTTCTCTGAAACTGCTGGGCCAATCAAAGTGAAATTTTATGTGGAGCATCCATGGGTAGGGGAGACGAAAGTTTGATCGCGAAATTCAGGTCACATGACCAAGATGGCCGCCACGCCCATATATTGTAAAAACCACTCAAAAATCTTCTTCTCCAGAACCGGCAGGCCGATTTTCATGAAACTTGGTATGTAGCATTTGGGACTCCAGCCCATCATAGTTTGATAAAATGATGACCCTAGGATGACCTTGACCTAATTTACAGCAAGGTCAATTTTGGAAACATAGGCTTTTACATGGGAAAAAGTGAAAACTATGGATTTTTTTACAACTATTGCAGCCTGATGCTTGAAAAGTGGTAGATGCAAACAACTAATGGAGTAGATGAAGGTATATGATTAATTTAGGTCAAGGTCATCTCTTGACCTTGGCCAGTCTGTCATCCATACACACTTTTCAAAGATCTTCTTCTCTGAAACTGCTTGGCCAATCAAAGTGAAATTTTATGTGGAGCATCCATGGGTAGGGGAGACGAAAGTTTGATTGCGAAATCTAGGTCACATCACCAAGATGGCCGCCATGCCCATATATGGTAAAAACCACTCAAAAATTTTCTTCTCCAGAACCGGCAGGCCAATTTTCGCGAAACTTGGTATGTAGCATTTGGGACTCCAGCCCATCATAGTTTGATCAAATGATGACCATAGGATGACCTTGACCTATTTTACGGCAAGGTCAATTTTGGAAACATAGGCTTTTACATGGGAAAAGGCGAAAACAATGGATATTTTGGAAACTGTTGCAGTCTGAGACCTGAAAGTTGCTAGATGCAGACAACCAATGGAGTCAATGAAGGTAAGTAATTAATGAAGGCCAAGGTCATTTCTTGACCTTGACCCAAGGTCATTTAAATATCAAAATTAAAATTATGGTTTTCTCAGAAATCACTGGGTTTGGAAACTATTGCAGCCTGAGACCTGAAACTTTGCAGATGCAGACAACTTGTGAAGTCAATAAAGGTGTGTTAGTATTCAAGGTCAAGGTCATTTCATGATGACTTAATACTCAAGGATCAGGCTTCAGGTGAGCGTTCTCAGGACCAATGGTCCTCTGGTTTTTCTTATTAAGAACTGAAGTAACATAAAATATCTTTCAATTATCATTTATCATCAAATACCACCTTCATCAGATGAGCCGCAACGTGAGATAACTTGATATTTGTCTAGGCGAAAACAAAGGCGCAGATCAGATTTCCAGTAACTGCAAAGCTGATGAGCGCCTTTGTTTTCGCTACATGGATAGTACAATTCATCTTCCTCTGAAATCCAAATTCTCAACCTTCTAGCCTTTTTCTGAGCCTGTACAGGCCTGTTTGTGTGTCACCCGGTCGGAAACCTTCTCTTGTCGCGGCTCAGATAATTTAGTCTTCTACTAATGTTGATGTACATTCTGTTTCAGGATATTTTCCATGCTCAAATAATTGCTGGTGATTTAACTGGGAATTTAAAGAAATATTTGCCTTATATTGGTAGGTATGAGAAATTGTGATACATTTAATATATAAGAGTAGAATCATCAGACGGCTTTAAGTCTGATATTGTGGTCACATGCATGTAATACTTTTAGAGCAAAAGCATGAGGCCCACCATCAACATATATCTGTATTTAATAGAGATTTCCAATCACTGTGTTGTCAACATGAACAAGTTTTCTCATGATGTCATGTGTTTCAAAGACATTGTGATTTAAGCTTCCAAAGTTTAATACTGATTCCGAAGTGTTGTTGTACTTTAACCGTCCAGTCAATAATCAGGCTTCAAATGAGCCGCCTCGTGGGAAAACCAGCAATGTGGTTTCCGAACAGGTCTGACACAAACCGACCTGTACAAGCACAGAAAAGAGCTAGAAGCTTGAAATTTCGGATTTAGGAAGAAGAGGAAGTGTACTATCCGTGTAGCGAAAACAAAGGCGCTGATCAGCTTCGCGGTTACCGCGAAGCTGATCTGCGCCTTTGTTTTCGCATATGCAGATTGTTGGTTTTCCCATGAGGCGGCTCAAATAATGGATTTTAATTTGTCTGCTATTTATCAAAGAGCAATATTTGTTCAATACCATGTAATTGAATATCAAAGAGATTAATCATGGTAAATATTCAAAAATTTGAATTTCTTCATACCTAGAAAGCAAACTTGACCTTAAGTTGTGCTGTGTCACAAAGAAACACCTTGTTCCCTCTTTTTTTCCAAAACTATAATTTGAAGCTTCTGAACATCTATATTTTTACAGCCATTTTCCTCATTTACTGTTTCAATCAAGCAGTAGCCAGCTAAAATATTGGTAATTGAATGTGCACTATCTACTGGTAATTTGCTTTTTCCAATGACAGAATGACTGTCCCAAGATTACCAAAGCTATTGTTCTTGGACAAATAGCATCCACTCAAACAACTAAGATATCATTTGGATACATAGTGGTCTAGTTATTGAGCATAAAACTGTGAAACAAGAGGTCCTAGGTTCAAACCTGACTTGGGCCCTTGATCAGGAAAACATGCAATGAATTCCCCCTTGAACCCCACTTTTATATAGAAAAATTGGGGTTGGCAGGGGTATACCTGATATTCTTATTTTTGATCTAAAACATACATTGTGGGTACTTGTTAGAACCGCCTCGCCGAGGCGGTTCTAACGTGTACCCACAGTGTATGTTTTGAGCTAAAATATTAAAAGTATCCAAATTTTTCTGGTGAAATTTTCGATTTTTACTGGTGAAAAAAGTCTCTGTATATTGCATGGGAAAGTTTTCATAATGGGAGTTGAGCAAGACACATTTACTCCCCACGTAACCAGGAAGTGATGGCTCCATCTCAACATAACTGAAAAATTGTTAACCAAAGAATTGTTTATCAAAAAAAAAAAAAAAAAAGGAAAAAAAAAAAGAAATAAACAGTATTTTAAATTGCAGGTCATATACAGATAGCTCAAGCCCCAGACAGAGGGGAACCTGACGATAAGGGGGAGATAAATTATAAATATGTTCTACAGTTACTAGAGGATATAGGCTATACTGGCTTTATTGGGCTGGAGTATAAACCTAGAGGTGAGTGTATTCATCAAAGAATTAACAATTGAATAAGATGTTAAACTTAAGGCCTCAATTAAAATGTTTAAGATGCAGTAATATTGCGCCCACCACCATTCTAATGTGTTTTATAACTTTAAAGCATCAAAGTCACAGTTTTTTCCATAAGAGTGTATTGAGTGACATTTTAACCACAAATATTGTTATCACTTTAAAGTTATGTTTGGTTTCCAATGAAATACCGCAGAATATGTTAGAATATAATATTTTTGTCACAAATTTTTGACATCATCAAATCAGACACAACCTCATCCACATCAGCAAGTACATCAGAATACACTTTGGTCCAGTGCCAGTTTAATTTGATATTTTTATTACAGGGTCCACATTAGAAGGACTGAAATGGCTACGAGAGGTTGGCTATTCCCCGGCAGGAGTGAAGTTAGACGATAAAGAAACTAAATCAAAAACAAGCGGCATAAACCCAGATAAATCTAACATTCCATTTCTTCAGAATCTTAACAAAGAGTGAGGACCCGGTTCAGGATTTGATTAGGGTCTACATTGTTCATTGCAACACTTAATTTTTTGAAAAAGATTAGAAATACATCGAATACAACAGACATCAATCAAACATAGATTATAAGTGTTGTGAGGAAATCTGCTTGCAGGTCTGATACAAGTTGGCCTGTACAACCACACATAAGTAATTAAGTTTGTAAGTTTGCAGTACTAGTATGGGGTGCCGTTTTACTATTTATTCCTTATTTATGGATATCCATAATTCATTTATGGATATCCATAATTGAATTAAGGATATCCTATAATAATTAGGGATATCCTAAATTATTTAAGGATATCCATGAATGAATTACTGGGTATGGATATCCAAAAATGAATATACGATATTCATAAATGAATTAAGGATATCCATAAATGTGTATTTATGGATATACTAAATTCATTTATGGATATCCTATATTCATTTTTGGATATCCATAATTCATTTATGATATCATTTTGGAATGAGGAAAATGAAATATTATAGAAATAATTTTATTTTTGTTGATTTTATCGATGAGTAAACTCAGGGGAATCACTCACAAACTGACTATTAGACCGAAGGGCTTTATGAAAAAGTTTGTGAGTGATTAGCCTGAGTTTACACATGGATAAAATCACCAAAAATAATTAATTCCTTATAATTCCAACTTTGTCTTATTACTTTGCATTTGTCGACATTGATTTAATTTTTTATAGCCAGCGGAAGGAAAATAGAGCAAAACTGATCTTCATGAGGCAGCCATCTTGAAAATTTCCAAAGCATAGACCTCACTTCTCGCAATTAATAGAAGCCATAATTGGTTTGCTGTAGACAGGCTGTAATAGCGGGAGCTTTAAAACATCTCCACTTCATACAAAACTGTTCTTTTGGTAGAAAATATCGCCGTTTTGACTGATAGAAAGACATGTCGATTTTGAATTGGGTTGCGTAACATTAGAAATCCAAATGTCAAATTTCAACACACAACTAGAAGATTAAAACACTTATCGTACAATATTCTGTTTAAAGAAAAAGCATACATGTTCATGAAAATTCCAAATTTTCATTTCGACGCCTTCAATTAAATGTGGTGATGTCAACGTTTCTTCGAAGAAACGTCACATAATTATGTAACGTCACGCCAGTTTTAAGATGAAAACTGAGTATTCTTGCTTTTATCGAAGTATAAAGTCTTCCAAACAACCAATCAGAATGTAGGAAATTAGTAAAGTTGGAATTATTGTACTATATTTGTAGTGAAAACAAAGGCACTGATCATATGAGCCGCATCGTGAGAAAACCGGATTTTTGCCTATGCGAAAACAAAGGCGCAGATCAGCTTCGCGGTAACCGCGAAGCTGATCAGCGCCTTTGTTTTTGCTACTCGGATAGTAAAATTCCTCTTCTACTTAAATCCTAAGTTTCAAGCTTCTAGCCTGCTCCTGTGACTGTACAGGTCGGTTTGTGTCAGACCTGGTCGGAAACCCCGAAGACCGGTTTTCTCGCGTCGCGGCTCATATGACAGTGCAAATACCATGTAGCTTATCTGAATGCTGCTTTGTTTTTAGACGAGATAAATTTGCAAGAAGCAAGGTTCTTCTCAGCCAGAGAGAATCAGATCAGCAGAGCTGTTTATGTGTGTTCTTATGATTACATTACGAAAACTTGCCCATGCAATAAACAGAGAATTTTCCAGCTTTAAAAATTGAAAATTTTCAACTGAAAAAGTTTGATATTTTTCTTATTTTTGCTCAAAACATAGATTGTGGGTACACGTTAGAACCGCCTCTGCGAGGCGGTTCCAACGAGTACCCACAATTTATGTTTTGGAGCAAAAATAAGAAAAATGGTATACCCTGTAAACCCCAGTTTTTCTATATAAAAGTGGGGTTTAAGGGGGTATACATTACACGGACATGTTTTCGTGATGACAAAGGGATACTTTTGAATATGTCTCAATATCAATCTTTGTAATTTTGCTTCTCACAAAATTTTATTAAGAAGTACATGTATGTCTCATTTTTATTGTTCTCAATACAGCTTTAATGGGTAATATACAGAATCAGTTCTGGATGAGGTATAGGTGATCCCTTCCAATAAAAGAAGAATCATTCAAGTTATATCTCAAGACAAAAATATAGTCAACGAAATACATGATTCTGGTTGCACAATTTAGTTTAGCACACATTTTCCTTTAAAACTTCCAGGGTTGTAGAACAATTAAAGTTATATGTCATATCAGAAATTAATCAACGAAACATATTATGCTGGACATAGTTGTGTTCAAAATGCTTTAGAATCGAGGATGTTTGTGACAGCACACCTATCAATATCTCATAGGGGAGGAGTTGGGAGAATTACCTTAGGGAATTTGACAATTTTGTTATTTTTAAAATTCCTAGGGCGGGCAATCAAATTATTTTTGAATTTTTGGTGTCAAATTTGTCTTTGTCTTATTTCACAAATGTATGGAATTATTTGTCATCTAATTCCTTTTGTATCCTTGCTACTCCACCTCATGGGGAGAATATTAATAGGTTCATAAAGTATGTATGAATTTCAGACAGGTTTTATACAAATGAGCTGCCTCGTGGGAAAACCAACAATATGGTTTCCAAACAGGTCCGAAACAAATCAGGCTGTACGGTCACAGAAGCAGGCTAGAAGCTTGAAATTTTGGATTTAAGTAGAAGGGGAATTGTACTATCCGAAGAGCGAAAACAAAGGCATGATCAGCTTTGTGGTTACAGCGAAGCTGATCTGCATCTTTGTTTTCGCCTTTGCAAATTGTTGGTTTTCTTATGAGGCGGCTCAAATACTGGCATGCTCAAGAATAATATTCTCGAGTGCTGTGGGAATACATTTATGTGCAAAACCAGTGCATACCGGTACCTTTAAGTTTTCTTTATACCATTATCATTTATGATCATTGTAGTGTCTTAGTTAATGTATTTGGACGAAATGTTTGGATAGATTTTAGATGATTTTTTCAGAGTTAATTAGCATTAAAGGGACCATATCAGAGAAGGTATTTGTTGGTTTGAAAAAGAGGCCTTTACTATAGTAGCAATAAATCAAAAGGAGATACACACATACGTCTTTTACATTAGTTTGATCTACATCACATTGTGAACTAACAACGGCTCAGTCGAGCCTGCATCATTTTACTGATACATGGAATAATATGAGCCGCCTCGTGGGAAAACCAAAGTGGTTTCTGAACAGGTCTGACACAAACCAGCCTTTACAAGCAAAGAAAAGAGCTACAAGCTTGAAATTTCGGATTTAAGTAGAAGAGGAATTGTACTATCCGTGTAGCGAAAACAAAGGCGCTGATCAGCTTCACGGTTACCGTGAAGCTGATCTGCGTCTTTGTTTTCGCCTATGCAGATTGTTGGTTTTCCCATTTCTCATATTTAGGCCTAAATGACACTCACCATAGCAATAGGAATAGGGACTCTTTAGCTCAATTATTTTAGATGATCTTAGGATTTTTTACATCTTTTTTCATGTTAAGATGTTAAATGTTGTTGTTGATTGTTAATGTTGGCCTACCCTTGTTATTGTTACCAGTTTATCTTACACCTAGCAATGAGCCGCAACGCGAGAAAACCGGTCTTCGGGATTTCCGACCAGGTCTGACACAAACCGACCTATACACCAGTGGAAGAAAGCTAGAATCATGAAATTTGGCTATATGTAGAGGAGGAATTGTACTATCCAAGGAGCAAAAACTAAGGCGCTGATCAGCTTCGCAGTTACTGCGAAGCTGATCTGCGCCTTTGTTTTCGCTTGGGCAAAAATCCGGTTTTCTCATGACGCGGCTCCAATGTTGTTGAATTTTAATATTTTAGAATTATAGATTGATGCATTCCTTTATCAATTTCCTAAGAGCTCTTGAGGAAAGAGTTTTGTTTCAGATTTACAATATAGCATACGTAGGTTGTTCGGAAAGTTTGTGTAATTGTGTTATATCTCTCAAAATTTTCATCCACTGTATTGGAAAGTTGATATGCGTGAACGTCCACTTATTCTATATTGTTAGTAGAAAAAAGAAAGAAAAGTGACCATAGAAACCGAAAATACAGGTTGTCATGGCAACGTCATTGTCGGTACCCGGAGCAGTCCGAAAAATATCATTTTTAAGGGAAGTCTTAAAGAAATAAACGTAATTTCTGACTGTTTGCTCATCGCCAGAAAAGCATGGAATCGTCTTGTAATATTTCAACAACGTGAGATTGCTTCATGCAAATTTAAAATCAGTTGTATGTTCCACAAAGAAGTTATGGTCCTTTATAACGAGGGTTGTCTTGGGAAACCATGACGTCAAACTGTTTTGTTGTGTTGCAAAAGATTATGAACTTCTGTATTTACTTCATAAAACACACACAGAAACACTTAAGATTGTAAAATAAACTGGAAAACTATGAATAATATAGTTCAGCATTTATGTACACATGATTCGCATGTTTTAAGAGTGGAATAAAAGCAATTGATGGCGCTTTTAGAAGTGGAATTGTATTTCATTAAGAATTGCAAAATATTGGTTGATTCAGCGGAGAATATTAGCAAAATAGACTCAGGGAGATGTATCACCACATACTGATACTGGTTACGGAAACTTCAGACAAAAGAATGGTCAGACACATTAAATGCGTAGATATTGTTGGTGTTTAATACTGTTTATGCTGAGAAAGTGTGATCATCGCCAATGGGATGAAAATAAAGTTTGACATTTTCGCAACGTCATTTTGACTTTGGCGTGCTCCAGGTACCCGTACCTCACCTTTTTGTAATGAACATATTTTTATTATGTCTTTGTGCATCATCTTGGTTTTCACAGCATTTATAGAGGACATGTTGAAGCTAAATTAGGTATGTTTCGTTTTGTTTCACTATGAATATTAGTTGAATGATCAAACAATTATTCGAACTTTCCGAACGCCCCTCGCACATTGCTATTTGTCAATCTTTTTGCATATTACTCAAGTGTTCATCTAGATTTAGTTGAAATGTTATTTTTTAGGCATTTCCTCATTGTTGTTTATGTACATGTGAGTAGATGTAATAGTTTAAGCAGCATTAAAAACTGACAATTTCTTCATACCAATTTAATAGTTTTAAATACCATATTTGTTCTAATTAGCACACATGCTCCTATTGATGCACACCCTTGTCACACCTAAAAATGTGCTTAAGTATACACTGCTCCACTAGCTTGTTATTTTAAACCAATTTTACACATGAATACCATATAAGCTGTATACACTGAAAAAAAGTTATAAGAGGCCACCTCATATTTTGTCTTCTAGTTCAGAAAGTAAAATACGATCAATTAAAATTCATGATCATATGAATAAACCAATGTCTAACAGTGGCTCTGTGAGTTTCTGCATTCCAAAATGCGTGATACTTCTCACACAGACGAAGCATGTGTAAAGGTACCCTATTTCAAAAAGTCACACTTTATTAACATCAAATTAAATGTCATATTATGACGTTGTGTTTTTACATTTTAATTTATTTGAAAGTGCTACTGACTGCCATGATGCAAGATAAAATTAAGTCAAAAGTGTTGCTGCAATAAGAATCTTCGTTTCTGTTTTGCACATGCAAGAAGACAACAACCTGAATAACAGGAATTCAGCTTTTGTAAGCAATTTGCATACCAACTTTGTTCTTCTCCAGTTGCGTTATTATCAGCAGCACGGCATTGAAATTTTCAGCGATTATTTAGGTCAAATACTAGACTCTGATAAACTTTGAAAATTAAAAAAATCGTCCACAAATTTTGTTATTTTGTTCGTTAAAAATTGGCATTGAAACCGGAAGTGTGCGGCAGCCTTGACATGTTGGTCCTCGAAAATGGTCAAAAACAGTTCAGTCGAATTATATCTCTCATTTCCAGGCCTCATCAAGTAAATTTAACAGGGGTCAACATGTTTAAGAGGCACATTTATGAATTTTTCAAAAAATCTCAAAATTGGCGATTTTTAAAAATGCATAAAAATTCTACCAGTAGAGAAAATTCGAATGTTTGATGTTTTTCCGAGCCGTAACGACCCCTTTGATGACACCCGTTCTTAATTTCAATAAATGGTCTGCTGTATCCAATTTTTTATTTAAAAACATTGATTTTTGCATTTTTACTCCAAAAACGCCTTTAGTAAAAGAAAATTATTTCTTAACACTTTGGAACTTTACTTACTTGAAAGACACGTCTTTTGGCAAAAAATTGTGCAATTTTGAACTTGGCTTAGAAACAAAAAATGAGTTTGAAAAGTGGCCTCTTTATAACTTTGTTTCAGTGTAGAAATTTAATCATAATGGTCAAACACTATTTTGCAATGATTAAAACAAAAGACATCATCTTTGACATGGTTATTTCAGCAATTATTGTGTTGTTTTCGTTCGTAGCGTGCACTAATTAGAAAGATATGAGCCGCCTCGTGGGAAAACCAACAATGTGATTTCCAAACAGGTCTGACACAAACCGACCTGTACAAGCTCAGAAAAGAGCTAGAAGCTTGAAATTTCGGATTTAAGTAGAAGAGGAATTGTACTATCCGAGTAGCGAAAACAAAGGCGTGATCAGCTTCGCGGTTACCGCGAAGCTGATCTGCGTCTTTGTTTTCGCCTATGCAGATTGTTGGTTTTCCCGTTGGGCGGCTCATTTATTTTGAAAAATTAAACACACTGTATGCTAATTAGAACAAATATGGTATACTGAGCTCCACAGCCAACACTTTACTTTTAAATAGGTCAATTATATGTATCTGAAAACTTTTGTGCCCAATCAGCATCAAAAAGACTTGAGAATATTTCTTTATTATCTATACAGTGTGCCACACTCAAGAGAAAACAATTCCCAGACAGAATTTCAACTTCCCGACATTACTCATTAGACATCTTGGCACTTGGTTACATTGTCAGTTTATGAGGCATATCAAAGAGCTTTGCGATACACAAATCAGTAGTTCAACAACACTGCTTTTTAATTAAGCTTCATGTTCAAAAAATACACTGAAGGTACTATATGACAGCTCTAAAACATATGATGTGTAATTTGACTTGAATACTTTTTATTTTTTTTAATTCAGTTTTACGTCCCTTTCAAGATTATTTCAGCTCATATGAGATAGGCCAATCAGTAGGTGGGGGGAAAATGGGAGACCCCCGAGAAAAACCACCTGGCACACCCACAAGCAGACCGTGGCTTGTCTCGCATGTGGCCAGAGCAGGGCTCGAACCTATGCCAGACACAGCGGTGAGATGATCGAATGATTAAGAAATAGCGCTCTTAGCCGCTCGGCCACGGGGGCCGCCGACTTGAATATTGTATTTTCATTTCCCTGACAGTCCGCAAAATTCCCTGACCTTGAAAAAATGTAAATTTCCCTGACTTTTTCTTGACATGTGGCAACTCTGATCAACTTAAGGTTTTAGTCTGCATGTGCAGATACTTGCCTGAATATTAAAGTGCCTTTTGCATGTTTATTCTTGAAATTTCAAAACCATGCACAAATATCAAATCTTAGAAGATCATCCTCTGAGTATTAGCCAATTTCGATGTTGAAATTTTTGGCTTAACAACAGAAATAGCATTTGAATTTTTGGTACCGGTGAATTGTTTGTTTTTAGGTATCCAACGTCACTGCAGGTGTCAATTATGCAATGTGTTAGCAATGTAGCCATATTGAATTACACTGAAACAAAGTTATAAAGAGGCCACTTTTCAAACTCATTTTTTGTTTCTAAGCCAAGTTCAAAATTGCACAATTTTTTGCCAAAAGACGTGTCTTTCAGTAAGTAAAGTTCCAAAGTGTTAAGAAATAATTTTCTTTTACTAAAGGCGTTTTTGGAGTAAAAATGCAAAAATCAATGTTTTTAAATAAAAAATTGGATACAGCACACCATTTATTGAAATTAGGAACGGGTGTCATCAAAGGGGTCGTTACGGCTCGGAAAAACATCAAACATTCGAATTTTCTCTACTGGTAGAATTTTTATGCATTTTTAAAAATCGCCAATTTTGAGATTTTTTGAAAAATTCATAAATGTGCCTCTTAAACATGTTGACCCCTGTTAAATTCACTTGATGAGGCCTGGAAATGAGAGATATAATTCGACTGAACTGTTTTTGACCATTTTCGAGGACCAACATGTCAAGGCTGTCGCACACTTCCGGTTTCAATGCCAATTTTTAACGAACAAAATAACAAAATTTGTGGACGATTTTTTTAATTTTCAAAGTTTATCAGAGTCTAGTATTTGACCTTAATAATCGCTGAAAATTTCAATGCCGTGCTGCTGATAATAACGCAACTGGAGAAGAACAAAGTTGGTATGCAAATTGCATACAAAAGCTGAATTCCTGTTATTCAGGTTGTTGTCTTCTTGCATGTGCAAAACAGAAACGAAGATTCTTATTGCAGCAACACTTTTGACTTAATTTTATCTTGCATCATGGCAGTCAGTAGCACTTTCAAATAAATTAAAATGTAAAAACACAACGTCATAATATGACATTTAATTTGATGTTAATAAAGTGTGACTTTTTGAAATAGGGTACCTTTACACATGCTTCGTCTGTGTGAGAAGTATCACGCATTTTGGAATGCAGAAACTCACAGAGCCACTGTTAGACATTGGTTTATTCATATGATCATGAATTTTAATTGATCGTATTTTACTTTCTGAACTAGAAGACAAAATATGAGGTGGCCTCTTATAACTTTTTTTCAGTGTATAGAGTAGTGTACATTTGTTGCTGCAGAATATTGTTGTTTGTAGTTTTGCAAGAAAATATTCAAAATTGCTTTTTTTTTTCATTTTTCAAAATGACCTTTTCGATAATTTTTAAGCAACTGAAGGCTAATGAAACATCAGGAAAACATGCCCGTGCAATGAATACCCCCTTAAACCCCACTTTTATATAGTAAAAGTGGGGTATGCAGGGGTATACCTATTTTTAGCTCACCTGAGCCGTTAGGCTCACAAGGTGAGCTTATAGGATGGCCATGATCCGGCGTCCGTCCGTCCGTCGTCCTTTCACAATTTCAAAGATCTTCTTCTCTGAAACCACTTAGCCAACCAAAGCCAAATTTTATATGAAGCATCTATAGGAAGGGGGAATCAATGTGTATATAAGAAATCCAGGTCACATGACTAAGATGGCCGCCATGCCCATATATGGTAAAAACCCTTCAAAAATCTTCTTCTCCAGAACCGGTGGACTGATTTCAACGAAACTTGGCATGAAGCATTGATGGCTCAAGCACTACAATGTATATATAAATCATGACCCTGTGATGACCTTGACCTATTTTACGGCAAGGTCAACATAGATCGCCAATGCATTTGAATGGGGAAAACTTTTAAAATGTCATTTAAAGTCATTTAAAGTGAGTCTTGCAGGAAATGGGCAGTCGGACCGAATATTAATGATTCTGAAAAAATTGGACCCCAGGGGCTCATATGCCCCCACCCCAGGGCAATATACATGTATATTACCATAATATTCAAACATCATCTCCTCTGAAACCGCTTGGCCAATCAAAGCCAAATTTTATATGAAGCATCAATAGGAAGGGGTTATCAATGTGTATATAAATAATCCAGGTCACATGACCAAGATTGCCGCAATGCCCATATATGGTAAAAACCCTTCAAAAATCTTCTTCTCCAGAACCGGTGGATCGATTTCAAAGAAACTTGACATGAAGCATTGATGGCTCAAGTACTACAATGTGTATATAAATCATGACCCTGTGATGACCTTGACCTTTTTTTACGGCAAGGTCAACAAATTGAACATAGGTCGCAAATGCATTTGAATAGGGAAAACTTTTAAAATGTCATTTAAAGTGAAAGTGTTGCAGGAAATGGGCAGTAGGACTGAATATAATGATTCTGAAAAAAATTGGACCCCGATGGCTCATCTGCCCCCACCACGGGGCAATATACATGTATATTACCATAATATTCAAAAATCTTCTCCTCTGAAACCGCTTGGCGAATCAAAGCCAAATTTTATGTGAAGCATCTATGGAATGGGGGAATTAATGTATATATAAATTATCTAGTTCACATGACCAAGATGGCTGCCATGCCCATATATGGTAAAAACACTTAAAAAATCTTCTCCGAATCTGGTAGACCGATTTCAAAGAAACTTGGCATGAAGCACCAATGGCTGAAGTACTACAATGTATATATAAATCATGACACTGTGGTGACCTTGACCTATTTTACGACAAGGTCAACATAGGTCTCCAATGCATTGGAGTGGGGAAAACTTTTAAAAAGTCATTTGAGGTGAAAGTCTTGCAGGAAATGGGTAGTAGGACTAAATATTAATGATTCTGAAAAAAAAAATTAGACCTAAGGGCTCATATGCCCACACCCCGGGGCAATATACATGCATATTACCATAATATTCAAACATCTCCTCTGAAACCACTTGGCCAATTGAAGCCAAATTTTATGTGAAGCATCTATAGGATGGGGGAACCAATGTGTGTATTAATAATCTAGGTCACATGACCAAGATGGCCGCCATGCCCATATATTGTAAAAACCCTTCAAATATCTTCTTCTCTAAAACCAATAGATTGATTTCAATGAAACTTGGCGTGAAGCATCCATGGTTAAAGTACTACAATGTATATATAAATCATGACCCTGTGATGACCTTGACCATGTTTATGGCAAGGTCAACATGGGTTGCCCATGCATTTGAATGGGAAAAACTGTTAAAATGTCATTTGAAGGGAAAAGCCAGCAAGAAATTGGCAAATGGACAGAATATTGATTATTCTGAAAAAAGAAATCGGCCCAAGGGCTTCATCTGTCCCTGCACTGGGGTTAAATACCATAATATTCAAACATGTTTATTGGTATATGCAGCAGACTCAGGTGAGCGTTTACAGGACCATTGGTCCTCTGGTTCTTATTTTTGCTCCAAAACATAGATTGTGGGTACTCGTTAGAACCGCCTAGGCGGTTCTAACGTGTACCCACAATCTATGTTTTGAGCAAAAATAAGAAAAATATCAAACTTTTTCAGCTGAAAATGTTCAATTCTTAAAGCTAAAAAAATATGTTTATTGCATGGGCAAGTTTTCCTAATGGAAGTCTGATGGCTAATTTTTGCAGGTCATCTATGCCTATTTTCAGATGAATCAACTGAAATCATTAAAAGTTATTGAAGATCAAATGACGAGTTGTATTGGCTGTGGAACTCTGTATAGTTCTGGTTTAGAAAGTGTTCGGTTTGCTCAATTAACGGTTTAAAACCAAAATATTGATATTTAATGTCTCCTTATGATTGACTAGAGGACAGTACTAAATAAAGCTTTACAATTAAAAGTTGATGTATCATTCAACTGTATAATCAAACGCATTAGATTTCAATATGTATTAATTCTAATATGGCCGGTTTTCTAATGGAGCACTGTATGCAGGCTCTGTTTCAATGGGAGGAGCTACGATAATTCAATTGACAGAATTCCAATTTCATCAATTCTGGGCACACAAAAGAAGTGCCTTCACAAGTGCTTCCAAACGTTTACCTTTCTAATATAGTTTTGTGAAAAATCATTAATATAATTTTTCTCTCTTGTTCGAATTTTCAGCCCTTGGCCTTCATCAGGAAAACAAAAATTTTTGTTCTCCAACTAAGTTGGAGAATAAAATCTTAGTTGGAGAATAAAATTTTTGTTTTCCCGATAAAGGCCAAGGGCCGAAAATTCTAACAAGAGTGAAAAAATTATCCTAGTGTTTATCTTCTATTCCCTCCGGAATTTCATTTGAGAAAATCATTGTTTGGTTTAGACGGAATATTTCCATCGGTATTCCGTTAGATCTCTCCATACCGACGGAAATGACATGTAATGAGCCCTTGGTCGAAAATGAAAAATCATCGAAGATGCCAAATAAATTGAAAATTATGTTATGTTATATCTTTTCTGACTGATAGGACTTAGTTTTTACATATTCTAGATGTAAAGATGTGCACATTCATAAAAAACACCATGTTTTCTGTGGAAAAAAATTACATGCGTCTATAAAAAGATAAGGGGAGACTACTGTAGAATATGGGACACAAAGTAGAAAATCGATTGCTTTTGCAAATTTATTGAAATTCTGCAGGCTAACCAGATGTTTACAAAAAGATTTCTGCATTTTCTAATGCAACATATGAAAAATACCTATAATTCTCTCCAAATAAAGCAGCTCTATGCTTCTTACGAAATCCATAATCTGTTCGACCATAGTTTAAAGGCAACTAATGCTAAGCTGTCACGAGAGAGGAGCGAGGTCACGAAGTGTATCGGAGTGCAGGTTAGCCAGCTGATCTATGTTTGGTTAGCCCCTCCTCTCATCTTGGCCGCAAATTTCTCATTGGATCATTGGAGACAAGTAGTTGTTACACACCATATTGGTGGTTTGTCTTTATGATGTCAGGATGAACAATATGTCACCAACTTGACAAGCATGTTCCTGTGCTGGCCTTATCATTACGTAAACTTGCCCATGATACAGAGATTTTAAAAGTTGTAAAAAATGAAAATTTTCAGTAGAAAATTTTTGCTATTTTTCTTATTTTTGCTCAAAACATAGATTGCTGAGGCGGTTCTAACGAGTAACCACAATCTCTGTTTTGGAGCAAAAATAGGTATACCCCTCCATACTCCCCGTTTTGCTATATAAAAATGGGGTTCAAGGGGGTATACATTACACAGACTTGTTTTCGTGATGTAATACTGAGCAACAAGATGGGTAGCCACAGTTTCTATTTTAAAGCCTTTGGTATAGTATGACCGTGGTGCAAACCCACAACATATCAAGCAACTGAGTTACCAGGGCCAGTATACCAGTATTTGATCAATTTGAAGGGTATGAATATAAAACATTAGGTAAAGAGTAATTTTATATTTTATTTCATACAAATATAAACATCAAAGACATTGTAGTTTATTTTCTTTTTTTCCTCACCAGAATTTTCGAGGTTTCTGACTACATGTATAACTTCATTTTTTGCATATGCCCATATTAGACAATCTTTAGAGATCTACAACCGCTAACGTCCGCACTGTATCGGCTTAACTTTCAGATGATAAGAAGCAAACATGAAAGTGTGATGCAACTTTTACAAAGTCCAATATAGAAAGTAATAACATACAAATATCTGGTCAGCGTTGAAACAATAGATGTAGCCTATCAGGTACATTATGAAAACACCCTCATGTAACATAGATTTTTCTAATAGTCAAAAAAAAAATAATTTTCACTAGAAATTTTTATGTATTTCTTATTTTTGCTCAAAACATAGATGGCCAATGCGGTTCTAACGAGTACCCACAACCTATGTTTTGGAGCAAAAATAAGAAAAATAGGTACACCCCTGCATACCCCAGTTTTGATATATATAAAAGTGGGGTTCAAGGGGGTATACATTACATGGACATGTTTTCGTGGTATTTGCTGAAATTTTGCTCATTGCAAAATCCAGTGTCTTCCTTGCAAAAAGTGTCATAATAAAAATGTAACAAATATATATACAAACAATATAAACATCGAAATGTGTTGATTTTAATGAGCACAATCATCTGAATTTCAAATGAGCTGCATCATGAGAAAATCAGATTTTCGTCAAGGCGAAAACTAAGGTGCAGACCAGCTTGGCGATAATCACGAAACTGCTCAGTCTTTGTTTTAGCTTCATGGATAGTACAAGTTCTCTTCTGCCTAATTCCAAAAGTTCAAGCTTCTTGCCATCTTTTGAGACGATACAGGTCGGTTTGTGACAGAACTGGTCAGAAACCACTATGACCGGTTTTCTTGCGTCACAGCTCAAAATAACTTGAAGGTTTAAAACAAAAGTACTTTCAGTTTACAACAGGGTGCATCAAGAACATTTTAAAATAAATTTTGTTGTTATAAAAAACTTAAGCAGCCCTGGCCAAGGGGCAACAATCAGTTATGGGACAATGACAGTATGCATAAAGCTTGAAATGGATAACTACTAACAATACTATATGAGCCGCCTCGTGGGAAAACCAACAATGTGGTTTCCGAACAGGTCCGACACAAACCGACCTGTACAGTCACAGAAAAGAGCTAGAAACTTGAAACTTCGGATTGAAGTGGAAGAGGAATTGTACTATCCGAGTAGCGAAAACAAAGGCGCTGATCAGCTTCGCGGTTACCGCGAAGCTGATCTGCGTCTTTGTTTTCGCCTATGCAGATTGTTGGTTTTCCCATGAGGCGGCTCATATATACAGCAATGGCAATGCTGACCAGACTATGATAAAACATTGATGATTTTTAATGGCCGAACAAATATATGGTACCTGTACATTGAGCTGTCTGTCTGGGCTGAGGTCAGTTAGTATATTAGAGGTACATGTTGACTATGGGGATTATTTATGAAGCTTTTTGATGAACAAAATACATGGCAGATATACAAACAAGACTTCATTTTCATACATACCTAATATACAAATGGCAACAGAGCTGTAGCGGTATAGCTTGATTTTGACCTCAGGCGCATCAGAAGATCTACGAGGCCATGAAGTAGCATGTGAAAGGTAAATCAGTATGAAATGTGTTATTAAAGTTTTCCTTTACACTTAGGTTGCACGCACAGTAAGTAGACTTGTCAATCTTTTGACACATCTGATGTCAAAATCAAATAGGTATGATTTTTCCGTAAAACGTTATTCCTTACCCTTCAGACCTTTGTATAGCAATATAAGACAATGCTACAAGCCTTACCTTCTATGCAGACTATAGAACCCAACTCTCTGGTCTAGTTATACAGAGGTACAAATTCTCATAAATAACATAGTATAGCTGATAAGAAAGCCAAATTTTCAACATGTTTGATCCCATCCTAACAGTTTGAAGATTTTATTCAAAATCCGGGCTACAGTATTTTAAATATACCAAAACCACTTCACATATCGTCAAAATTATTTCCCTGAATAGTGTTGAAATAGTCCATTTATGATTTCACCAAAAACTGGTGAAAAAGGCCTACCTCAGCAGATCCATTGCGAAAAGAGACCATTTAAGCAGGTTTTAATTTTTCAATAAATCAATTTTCTAGACAAAATATGAAGATTTTTATAAGACATTTGATTCTGAAAAAAATAAGCATTCAAAAACATAAAATTTAAAACAAAAAATGTTCATTATTATAGCACATATAGAGGATCTTACACGAGTGGTCATTTCATATGAAATTTATTAAACGAGCCTTTGGCGAGTTTAATAAATTTCATATGAAATGACCACGAGTGTAAGATTCATTTTATCATATGACTTTTAAAATAGGATTTTATCGCCTTCGAAGTGGACATATTTTCAATGAAAATTTACATTGTTGTTACGGACGTCGTCAATGACGTTACGTATTCCCGCAAAAGTGTTAAAACACGTGTGGTCATACGATTTTTATGACATGACGTTATCCACTGGAAAACAGCGACGTCATATGATAAAAGTCAGTAATTATTTAACAATGAAAGGAATATTTTAGTTACGAGTGATTATAGTGTCAAAATACACTAAGTTTTACAAATAATTTGTCATGATTTTTAATTGTTTGACATCAATAATCAAATAGAATATCAGCCGCATCGTGAGAAAACCGGATTTTTGCCTATGCGAAAACAAAGGCGCAGATCAGCTTCGCGGTAACCGCGAAGTTGATCAGCGCCTTTGTTTTCGCTACACGGATAGTATATTTCCTCTTCTTCTTATATCCGAAATTTCAAGCTTCTAGCCCGCTTCTGTGACTGTACAGGTTACCGCGAAGCTGATCAGCGCCTTTGTTTTCGCTACACGGATAGTATATTTCCTCTTCTTCTTATATCCGAAATTTCAAGCTTCTAGCCCGCTTCTGTGACTGTACAGGTCAGTTTGTGTCAGACCTTGTCGGAAACCCCGAAGACCGGTTTTCTCGCGTCGCGGCTCAAATAATTATACCCCCCACCAAAACGAAGTTTTAAGGGGGGTATACTGTTTTCACGTTGTCCGTCCGTCCGTGCGTCCGTGTGTGCATCCGTCCGTCCGTCCGTAACGTTTTGTTTCTTTAATATCTTGAAGACCCATTGATGGAATTTCATGAAACTTTGCAGGCATCTGTATATCTATGGGGCAGATATGTACATGCAAAATTAAGGGCTAGGGGCCAGTCCCTTTTGAGTTACTTCCCTTTATAGTTCTTGATGGCTTTTGCATACAGTGAAGATAGTGCATTTACGGGCCGATCAACTCCTACAACAGTTCTTGTTGGAACTTTTTGATATTATGCCTAAATGATGTAGGCCCATTGGACATTTGCATGAAGAAATGTTATTGCGAAAAAATAATTTTTGACAAAATGACAGCTATGAGAACTTAGGCAATTTTCTTACTTTTTTATACAGGTAAGGGCTTTCACGGGCCAATCAACTCCTACCACAGTTTTTGATGGAACAATTTGATATCATGCCTACATGATGTACACCCATTGGACATTTGCATGAAGAAATGTTATTGCGAAAAAATAATTTTTGACAAAATGACAGCTATGAGAACTTAGGCAATTTTCTTACTTTTTTTTTACAGGTAAGGGCTTTCACGGGCCAATCAACTCCTACCACAGTTTTTGATGGAACAATTTGATATCGTGCCTACATGATGTACACCCACTGGACATTTGCATGAAGAAATTTTATTGTGAAAAAATAATTTTTGCTAAAATTACAGCAATGAGAACTTAGACAATTTTTCTTAGTTTTTTTACAGGTAAGGGCTTTCATGGGCCGATCAACTCCTGCTACAGTTTTTGATGGAACACTTTGATATCATGCCTACATGATGTACTTCCATTGGACATTTGCATGAAGAATTGTTATTGTGAAAAAATAATTTTTGATAAAATGACAGCTATGAGAACTTATATATTTTTTTTTTTTTTTTTTTTTTTTTTTTTTTTTTTTTTTTTACTGTTAAAGGCTTTCTTTGATGGAACAATTTGATATCATGCTTTCATGATGTACACCCATCCATTGGACATTTGCATGAAGAAATTTTATTGCCAAAATAATTTTTGTGGTAAACAGTTATCCTGCGGGGGGTATTTAATAAGCATTGCTTATTGTCTCTTTTTTCATTTGTCATGATTTTTAATTGTTTTACATCAATAATCAAATAGAATATGTGCACAGCTATAATTTCATTGTAATACATGCATTTACTTATTCATTGTATGAACTCATTTTTCCGGACAAAAATATATAATAGACAAAAATTCTAGTAATCTAATGGAATATGCATTTTTTGAACAAAAACTCATTGTCAGTATATAGAGGCCAAGACTCAGTTTTCTTAACTGGCCTTTCCTCAAAAAAGTTCATACTTGCTAAATATAACTGTTAATTCTTTTCTTCAACTAGAAATGCGTGTTTGTAAAACACTATGCCCCCAACTGTATGCTTGTCCCTAAACTGGCAGCTTGTATGATTCATTTATTTCATTTGAATGAAGTGAAATTTTATTTCCTGAAGCCTCTGTTTTGACCTTGATCCAGAAACAGAATGTAAGCTTTTTGCAGATAAATTAGAAATGGAGTAAAAATTTCAAAATGGAGTAATTTTGTCAAAATTTGACATATTAAAGTCTTCAAAATGTAATCAGGAGATCTTCTTCTCTGCCCCAACCAGTATACAAAATATGAAGGCTCTAGCTCAAATACTTTTTGAGATATCTTGCACACAAGATTTTCAAATTTTGTTTTCAAAGGGACATAACTCAGAAAAGGGGCATAACTTGGACATGAAAAAAATATGGGTCAACTATTTTTTCATGAGGAATCTGTATATGAAATTTAAAATCCCTAGCATTCACCATTCAAAAGTTTCAAATTTCACCGAAAAGTGCAAAAATTAATCAAAATTTCAAAATTGTGTATTTTTGTCAAAATTTGACATATTAAAGTCTTCAAAATGTAATCAGGTCATCTACTCCTCAGCCCCAACCAGTGTTCAAAATATGAAGGCTTTAGCTCAAATACTTTTTGAGATATCTTGCACACAAGATTTTTAAATTTTGTTTTCAAAGGGACATAACTCAGAAAAGGGGCATAACTTGGACATGAAAAAAAATATGGGTCAACTATTTTTTCATGAGGAATCTGTATATGAAATTTAAAATCTATAGCATTCACCGTTCAAAAGTTTCAAATTTCACCAAAAAGTGCAAAAATTAATCAAAATTTCAAAATTCTGTATTTTTGTCAAAATTTGACAGAAAGTTCTCAAAAGTTAATCAGGTCATCTACTCATCAGACCCAACCAGTATACCAAATATGAAGGCTCTAGCTCAAATACTTTTTGATATATCTTGCACACAAGATTTTCAAATTTTGATTTCAAAGGGACATAACTCAGAAAAGGGGCATAACTTGGACATGAAAAAAAATATGGGTCAACTATTTTTTCATGAGGAATCTGTATATGAAATTTAAAATCCCTAGCATTCACCGTTCAAAAGTTTCAAATTTCACCGAAAAGTGGAAAAATCAATCAAAATTTAAAAATTCTGTATTTTTGTCCAAATTTGACGGAAAGTTCTCAAAAGTTAATCAGGTCATCTAGTCATCAGACCCAACCAGTATACCAAATATGAAGGTTCTAGCTTAAATACTTTTCGAGATATCTTGCACACAAGATTTTCAAATTTTGTTTTCAAAGGGAAATAACTCAGAAAAGGGGCATAACTCGGACAAGAAAAAAAATACGGGTCAACTATTTTTTCATGAGGAATACACACACGAAATTTCAAATCCCTATCATGCACCATTCAGAAGTTTAAAAAAAAGTGACTAACAGACGCACCCACTCACACACGCACAGACAGACAGACAGACAGACAGACAAGCCGAAAGCAATATGCCCTTCCAACTTTTTCAAAGTTGGGGGCATAAAAACATACATTATCCCACTCCTATCTGACCAAAACTCTATAAACATGTACTGTGTTTTTCCATGCAACAGTATTTTAAAAGCTGAGCTTCAATACAGTATAGGAATAGATCAGGCTGCACATATCAGATGTTGCATGTTCACGGTCAAAATTTTACATGATTTCACAATATTCAACCAGGTCCTGAGGTTATAAAACTTTTTTCAAGCTCAGCTCAGCTGAGCATGAAATTTCAACTGCTCATAAATGTTGAAATAGTAAAAAATTGTGGAAAATCCAGGTTCAAAACTCAAAAACTAGTAATTTATCCTGCTTATATATGTTAAAATTTTAACATTTATTAGCAGGATAAATTTTAGTCTCAGCTGAGTTGAGCATGAAAAAAGTTTTATAACCTCGGGCCCAGTCTGACTATCAATCTTCAGGACTAGTCAACTATCGACCAGCATCGTAACCAGGGAAGAACTTCAGCAGGATGTCAGACAAGGTTTTATTAAGAGGCATCTCGTAGGTTTTTCCTAGTTCAGTTCTACACGCCGGACAACAGTATACTTCAGCCTTGAATGATCGCTGTAAGCAGGACTGAAAATATAAAGGCATTGCATAAGGAAGTTCTCATCAATTAAAACTTGATGGTAAAAGCTTAAATGTTTCACTGCCAGTGCATGTTTCTGGACAAGCCTCCCAGTTAGGTTTCCATGTCAAAGTACACATTTCTTTCACCATTAAGTGACAAAAGCTTAATCTTGCATCAGTAGAAGAGGAAGAATGGCCGCATAAATATTTTCACAAGTCTTTTAAGGGAAAAAATGTGCCAAACTTGAAGATTTTTTCTCAAGTCTCCATAATTTTGAATACAACATAATACCGATTGAGCTACCTGCCTAGAAGTCTCAACACTGAGTTATTGAATTAAATCTCATAGCTAAATGAGCTGCCGCATAAGAAAACCAACAACATGCATAGGCAAAAACAAAGGCGCAGATCAGCTGTGCAGTAACTGCACAGCTGATCAGCACCTTTGTTTTCGCTACACAGATAGCACAACTATTTATATCCAAAATTTCAAGTTTCTAGTCTGTTTTGTGATTGTACAGGCTGTGTCAGACCTGGTCGGAAAACCAGATTATTGGTTTTCCCACGCAGAGGCTCAAATCCAATACATATACATACCTTACAGATGTTATGAGCACATGAGGTGGTGACTGGTTTAAGTACAATATCCTGACAACATATACAGGTAAACAACTCTTCTACTTTCTGAAGAAATTTCTGAAAATAGTGAAATTATTCATTCAAGCTTGGAGTCCCAAAGTAGAATTCTTTGGTACTTGCGTATTTTAATGCTTGGTCTCTGGATAGGGATTTTATACAAGGTATGTGACCATACACTGTCCCTATCTTACAGCCTTTCATACATTTGAGCCGCACCATGGGAAAACCAACAATCTGCATAGGCGAAAACAAAGACGCAGATCAGCTTCGCGGTAACCGCGAAGCTGATCAGCGCCTTTGTTTTCGCTACTCGGATAGTACAATTCCTCTTCTACTTAAATCCGAAATTTCAAGCTTCTAGCTCTTTTCTGTGCTTGTACAGGCCGGTTTGTGTCGGACCTGTTCGGAAACCACATTGTTGGTTTTCCCACGAGGTGGCTCATTTTAACAATGAAAGTTGACTAACTTCCATATTCTTCCTTGCAATATTGCATGAAAAACTCCAAAAGATGCAGACAGAATGGTGGTTCAGAACCCTATCAATCTAACATTCTAGGAAAGATTTTCACCTCTTGCTCAAACACATTTTTAGCATAAAGCCATATTTTACAAGTGGGTTACACAAATCAAACAAAATTCAACTCATATACCTGATGACCCTCCCCTGTATGTTCCAAAGCCTCCTCCCAAAGTTTCTGGTTTGCCAAGTCTTCCTTGATTAGTTTGCTCTGAGCGGAGTCTACCTTGTACTTAGGTGTCTTAGGTGTCTTGTTCTTCTTGCTAGGGCTTGAGGCTGAAGAGAAGGTCAAATTTATGTTTAGTTTCATCACATTCTTATTTTCTGAAATTTTGAGTAGCAGTTTTATGTGCTATCAAACATTGAAGGTGGTCTGGTGTTATACAGCTCATATGATTTACTTACATTCATCATTGTCTTCCTCCCTCTTTCTCTTCCCTTTCCCCCGCCCCTTGCCCCCTGGGGTCCCCTCACTCTCTTCCTTCTCCTTTTCCTTCTGTGCCTGGGCCTCTAGGTAACCATCAGGGTACTGCATGGTCAAGCCTAGCTCCTTGATGCGTTTCTTGCCTTCCTTGGACCAGGGGGCGGGATTGGGGTCGTCTCGTTGCATCATGTAGCGCCAGACTAGGAAACCTGACTTTCCCTTCTCTGGCCAGTACTTTACAATCTGAAGTTAAAAGATGAAATGTTTTACATCTATGACAGTCCTACATAGCAGGAACACTACCAACAGGCTTTACAGAATTTGTAAATAGTTAAATTAATGCTTTAAAGAATATATTTGTGTATGAATCAGGAAAGCTTCTATCCAACCTACCATGCTGAATAGCTCCATTTACCAAACATGATAAGTGAAGAACAAAACATTCCACCCACCTTATATATCCCATCATATCTGTTCCCGTCCTCTGGTGCGTATTCGGAATGTTTCCTCCCCTTCATGTTCCGTACCACCCTCACTGGTTTACCCCCTCGCCAGTCCTTGGCTGTGGCACCGTTCTTAGCATCTATAGGGGCATTACAGTTCTTGGCCAAGGCTCTGTATACAGGAATGAGGAATCTGATTTACTGCTTAATTATGAATTTAGCTATCATTTTAAACCATTCAATTACAAACTTTTAGCCTATGTGTGTATGATCTTGATTTAACAAATTTATAGCGCCCGGACGATTGGAGTAGACTTTCGTCACAGATTTACCGTTATAAATGAGCTGCCTCGTGGGAAAACCAAATTAGTGGTTTCTGAACAGGTCCCGCACAAACTGGGCTGTACAAGCACAGAAGACGGTTAGACACTGGAAATTTTGGATAAAGAAAGTAGAGGAATAGTGCTACCCGTGAAGCGAAAACAAAGGCGCTGATCAGCTTCGCGGTTACCGCGAAGCTGATCTGCATCTTTGTTTTCGCTTATGCAGCTTGTTGGTTTTCCCATGTGGCGGCTCAAATACGCCTATTCCTATTGTTATGTATGACAGTTACTTGTTGAAAGATGTGCATTCAGTACTGGTAAACTTCCCAAGGGAGTATGCCCAGGAAAGTATGATGTTATACATATGATGTTTACTTGTTGTCCTTAGCAATTATTTACTTTTAGTGTCCCAGATATTGGACATAAACAGGTTGTTTACTTCAGAATTTTCTAGAAATTTCAAATTGTTCTTTGACGGAAAAGTCCGGAAAAATCTGGAAGAACCAAAGATGTAGAATCTTCTAGAAAAATCTTTTTTTATGTCAAAAGAATATTGTGGAATTTTCTGGAAGGATAATGGCCTCTCTAGAATATTCCAGAACATTAAATTTTGTAAACAACTTTTAGTATATGATATCATAGAATTTGCTGGAAGAATCCTGAATGTTCCTCAGTGCTATATATATAAGGGCTACAAATTTTCATAAGGACAATCTTTGGGTACTGTTACTATTAAGAAGTCAAAATCTATCTTACTGGAATTTAAACTTATTCTTGGATTACTTTGTGATATTCGATTCTGGATTGGGACATAGTGCTATTTTGAAACAAACTTTAATTCTTGGGATCAGAAACTGATACAGACTTGTGTTAAAAAAATTCTGAGGGACATTCAGACATTCTTTAAGGGAATTAACATCTTGAAAGGTATTGTACATTCATTTTTGTTTGATTGTATATATGCTTTTGATTGTTTCACATGTAATTACTGGTTAAATCACTTCTAAATAGATTTGTTAAATTTTAAACAAAGCTTGTTGCTGGCTAACCAACTTGTTGGTTTCCTTAATCTTCTAGTTACACCTGGCACGTAACAGAATTGGGGGCTCGTCCGGGATTTGAAATTTCTTGTGCACCAAATTTATTTAAAATTCTGAAGTATCTTCACTGTTTGCTGTTTAAATAGCTAAAGCCAGCAAAAAGCAACCATGTCATTCAAACTAAGTGACTTTATTGCTGCGCCTTCTCAGGAGCTGTTAGATAAGGCCAAAAAGAGTGACCTCTTAGACATAGCTGATCATTATGGGTTGTCAAATATCAAGACTTCCATGTTAAAACATGAAATTAAGAACATTTTGATTCAGTTTTTTGTTGACCAGGAAATTTTTGATTCCTCGGCTACTTCTCAGATTCTAGTCACTCAGACTGACTTGCAGTGGAGGGAACTAGAAATCACAAGACAAATTGAGATGGAAAAACTAAAATTTGAGTATGAAGAAAGAATAAGGTTGGAAACTTTAGAGCGGGATGAAAGAATAAGGGCAGAAAAGGCCGAAAGGGAAGAAAGAATAAGATTGGAAACTTTAGAACGGGAAGAAAGAATGTATAAACAAAGGTTAGAAATGGAAGAGCGAGAGAAGGAGAAACAAAGAGCTTTAGAATATGAACTAGAGGACCATTGGTCCTGTAGCTCACCTGAGAGATTATCACATTGTAAGCTCATGAGATTTAAATTAATTGAGAATCAACCAATGAAAGTCTATGCATGGACACTATTGACCCCCGGGGCATGGCCAAATTTGACCCAGGGGCATGACTGCCACAATATATAATGGGGACTACCAAACATTGCTACATACAAAATATAGAAGCTCTGGGCCTTTTGGTTTCAGAGAAGAAGATTTTTGTTAGTTTTTCCCATTGTAAGTCTATGGAGACTATCTACCCCCGGGGCGTGGCCAAATTTGACCCCAGGGGCATGGCTGGCACAATTTATGTAGAGGACCATTAGCCATTGCCACATACAAAATATCAAAGCTGTGTGCCCTGTGGTTTCAGAGAAGAAGGTTTTTGAATTTTTTTCCCATAGCAAGTCTATTGAGACTATCAACCTCCGGGGCCTGGCCAAATTTGACCCCAGGGGCATGAATGGCACAATTTATGTAGAGGACCATTAGCCATTGCTACATACCAAATATCAAAACTGTGGGCCTAGTGGTTTCAGAGAAGATTTTTTAATTTTTTTCCCATAGTAAGTCTATGGGGCGTGGCCAAATTTGACCCCAGGGGCATGAATGGCACAATTTATGTAGAGGACCATTAGCCATTGCTACATACCAAATATCAAAGCTGTGGGCCTAGTGGTTTCAGAGAAGAAGATTTTTTTAGTTTTTCCTATTATAGGTCTATGGAGACTATCGACCCCCGGGGCTTGGCCAAATTTGACCCCGGGGACATGATTGGCACAATTTATGTAGAGGACCATTAGCCATTGCCACATACCAAATATCAAAGCTGTGGGCCCTGTGGTTTCAGAGAAGAAGATTTTTTAATTTTTTTCCCATAGTAAGTCTATGGAGACTATCAACCCCCGGGGCGTGGCCAAATTTGACCCCAAGGGCATGAATGGCACAATTTATGTAGAGGACCATTAGCCATTGCTACATACCAAATATCAAAGCTGTTGGCCTAGTGGTTTCAGAGAAGAAGATTTTTTTAGTTTTTTTCCTATTGTAGGTCTATGGAGACTATCGACCCCCGGGGCGTGGCCAAATTTGACCCCAGGGGCATGATTGGCACAATTTATGTAGAGGACCATTAGCCATTGCCACCTACAAAATATCAAAGCTGTGGGCCCTGTGGTTTCAGAGAAGAAGATTTTTTAATTTTTTTCCCATAGTAAGTCTATGGAGACTATCAACCCCTGGGGCGTGGCCAAATTTGACCCCAGGGGCATGAATGGCACAATTTATGTAGAGGACCATTAGCCATTGCTACATACCAAATATCAAAGCTGTGGGCCTAGTGGTTTCAGACAAGAAGATTTTTTTAGTTTTTCCAATTGTAAGTCTATGGAGACTATTGACCCCCGGGGCGTGACCAAATTTGACCCCAGGGGCATGGCTGGCACAATTTATGTAGAGGACCATTAGCCATTGCCACAAACAAAATATCAAAGCTGTGGGCCCTGTGGTTTCAGAGAAGAAGATTTTTTAATTTTTTCCCCATAGTAAGTCTATGGAGACTATCAACCCTCGGGGCGTGGCCAAATTTGACCCCAGGGGCATGAATGGCACAATTTATGTAGAGAACCATTAGCCATTGCTACATACCAAATATCAAAGCTGTGGGCCTAGTGGTTTCAGAGAAGAAGATTTTTTTAGTTTTTCCAATTGTAAGTCTATGGAGACTATCGACCCCCGGGGCGTGGCCAAATTTGACCCCAGGGGCATGGCTGGCATAATTTATGTAGAGGACCATTAGCCATTGCCACATACCAAATATCAAAGCTGTGGGCCCTCTGGTTTCAGAGAAGAAGATTTTTTATTTTTTTTTCCCATAGTAAGTCTATGGAGACTATCGACCCCCGGGGCGTGGCCAAATTTGACCCCAGGGGCATGAATGGCACAATTTATGTAGAGGACCATTAGCCATTGCTACATACCAAATATCAAAGCTGTGGGCTTAGTGCTTTTAGAGAAGAAGATTTTTTTAGTTTTTCCCATTGTAAGTCTATGGGACCTATCTGTTGCCATGGAAACCACAATTTTGATACAATCTGCTCCAAAACCTAATGCCATCAATCCCCCAACCCAATTATGGTTCACATTAAATTTGATCAAGATCGGCCAACTAGCTTCAGAAATATTCTTCTTTGAAATTGTGGACGGACGACGGACGACGACGACGACGGACGACGGATGCCTGCCTATCCTATAAGCTCACCTGTGAGCCTTCGGCTCAGGTGAGCTAAAAATTAGAACGAGAAGAACGGCTCGAAATTGAAAAAGAAAAATTGAGATTTGAAAATGAAGAAAAAGAAAGAGAAAGGCTATTTCAGTTAAGAATCAAAGAAATTGAATTTAATGAAAAATCAAAATCAAAATCTTTATCTTCAGACACAAGCAAAATATTTGATGTCACAAAACACATCCGTCTCGTTCCTCCATTTCAAGACAAAGAGGTTGATAAATATTTTCTACATTTTGAGAAGGTAGCAGAAAACTTGAAATGGCCAAAAGAGCACTGGACCTTGCTTTTGCAAAGTGTTGTAATTGGTAAAGCTCGAGAAATTTACACTCAGCTTTCTCTTGAGCAAAGCTCAGATTATGATACAGTAAAGGAATTTATTCTTAAGGCTTATGAGCTGGTCCCTGAGGCATACAGGCAGAAATTTAGAGACTGTAGAAAAGAACATGACCAGACTCACAGAGTGGATTTTAGGATTTTGTAAAGATGGGCCAACTCCCCCCTCACACTCTCAAAAAGGGGCCAATGTTGAATCAAGTAGGGCACCATACCAGTCGGCATTTTCTCAGGAAGATTTACATGAATGGTCACCTCTTGTGTTTAACCAACAGCAGTTATTTACAGTTACAGACTTCACAAATCATCAAGAAGCCAAATAGATGTACCAAGTGCTAATAGTCAATTAATAAGAGCTGTCGCAGGACAGCGTAGCTCGCCTGACTTGTGCTATGCCACTACATCTGTTAAAATCTATGACCCATGACCTTGACCTCAAGGTCACTCAGGTGGGTCATGATGGTACAACATAAAACTTCAGACCAATGCAAAGTATCAACTTGATCAATTTACATGTTCAAGAGATATAGACTTATAAAAACATTAACCAAAACTTAAACTCAAAACTTCCGACCTCAAGGTCATCCAGGTGAGTTGTGATGTACAGCATAAAACCTGAGACCAATATCTATCAACCTGCAAGTATCAACTTTATCCATCAACATGTTCAAGAGATTTAGACTTTAACCAAAAAATTTAACAGAAAAATTCTAAGTCTGTGACCTTGACCTCAAGGTCACCCAGGGTAGGTCATGATGGTACTGCATAAAATTTCAGACCAATATCTACCAACATGTAAAGTATCAACTCGATCAATCAACATGGTCAAGAGATATAGACTTACAAAAACTTAAATCAAAAACTTAAACACAAAATTTCTAAGTCTATGACCTTGACCTCAAGGTCACCGAGTGTGGGTCATGATGGTACTGCATTTAACTTCAGACCAATATCTAGCAACATACAAAGTATCAACTCAATCCATCAATATGGTCAAGAGATATACTAGACTTACAAAAACTTTAACCAAAAACTTAAACACAAAATTTCTAAGTCCATGACCTTGACCTCAAGGTCACCCAGGGTGGGTCATGATGGTACTGCGTAAAACTTCAGACCAATATCTAGCAACATGCAAAGTATCAAAACAATCCATCAATATGTCAGAGATATTGACTTACAAAAACTTTAACCAAAAACTTAAACACAAAATTTCTAAGTCCATGACCTTGACCTCAAGGTCACCCAGGGTGGGTCATGATGGTACTGCGTAAAACTTCAGACCAATATCTAGCAACATGCAAAGTATCAAAACAATCCATCAATATGGTCAAGAGATATTGACTTACAAAAACTTTAACCAAAAACTTAAACACAAAATTTCTAAGACCATGACCTTGACCTCAAGGTCATCCAGGGTGGGTCATGATGGTACTGCGTAAAACTTCAGACCAATATCTAGCAACATGCAAAGTATCAAAACAATCCATCAATATGGTCAAAAGATATTGACTTACAAAAACTTTAACCAAAAACTTAAACACAAAATTTCTAAGTCCGTGACCTTGGCCTCAAGGTCACCCAGGGTGGGTCACGATGGTACTGCGTAAAACTTCAGACCAATATCTAGCAACATGCAAAGTATCAAAACAATCCATCAATATGGTCAAGAGATATTGACTTACAAAAACTTTAACCAAAACAAAAACTTAAACACAAAATTTCTAAGTCCCTGACCTTGACCTCAAGGTCACCCAGGGTGGGTCATGATGGTACTGCGTAAAACTTCAGACCAATATCTATCAACATGCAAAGTATCAACTTGATCCATCAACATGGTCATCAACATGGTCAAGAGATATAGACTTCTAAAAAACTTTAACCAAAAGTGTAACGTAAACGCGGACGACCGAGGTGACTACAATAGCTCTATGCACTTCGTGCAGGCGAGCTAAAAATGAATATGTACATTTTAATATTTCAAGCCATTTGGGTGTAAGTCATAACAAAGTTCAAAGTCTATTGACTGTCTGCTGCTCTGAGTCTGCACTGTTTTCTCTGGACTTCCTGTTGGGACATTTTGTTATATTGTTTCCCTTTTCCTTGTGAGTAATATTATTGAATACACACTAATAAAAAAAGCTTTCATCTTCGTAAACTATTAAAGTAAAAACAAGAGAAACAACTCAAAAATAATAAAACAGGAAGAAAACGTCATGAAAATTAGTGCCTTCAATAAATGTTTTGACATCGTTTTCGACCGAGTCATTCAATAACTGATATAATTACTTTTGCGGTAGTTGGTACATTCCTCTGTCAGAGCATTTCGATTCTTCTAGCTATTGTTAACTCGTCCGTCGGACAAACTCATGTATCATATTTCAATTTCAAAGAAATGACATATTTTCAAGCCATTTCTTCCGAAACAAGAAGTCAAACGTTTCCTTTTCGGTGGGTCTTGGGCATGTTCAGGGAAACATTCGGGGGCTGTGGCACCGGACGTCTCAGCCTCATCAACGCCGATTTCCTGCCTTTTAGTTATCACAAGCCAAGAAAGAATAAATCTCGACTCCATTTTGTGTCAACGAAAGTGAAAGAAGAAAAACATATGCGCATGCGTTAACCGTCTCAGCCAATAGAATTGAAGTCTCGGTCAAATCTCGGATCACGTGATCGACGGAAATTAGCGGAAAAGAACGGAAATTAACTACCAAAATGGTACTGAAAAGAACCATAATACGCACAAAACTAACAAAAATGCGCCACTTCTCGGTACTTTGCGGGATCGTCGGCGCACCAAGATCACAATTTTGCGCCAAAATTACAAAATAAGCGGGATTTTCACACTCCCGCGCTCTAGAATCCACTCTGAGACTCATGTTGAGTTTGCTAGAACAAAAGAGCAACTATTTGATAGATAGTGTTCTTCAAAGAAAGTAGGTTCTGATCATGCAAAGCTAAGGCAGCTCATGCTTGTTGAAGAATTCAAACGGTGCATAAATTCTGATGTTAAGGCTTTCTTGAACGAAAGAGAAGTTGAAAACTTGGAAACAGCAGCACGTTTAGCTGATGACTATGCAAGTAAGTTTATTCAGTGATATAAGGTCTCCGGCCCATAACACTATGCTTTGACTCATAAGGCTTCATTTGTCAACAAGCCATATCCTAGGAAACCATATAACCCTCAATCAAAGCAAATTACCCCTCAGTCAAAACCATATTCCCCTCAGTCCGGTCCCAAAGCCAATCCCAGTAATCCAACTGACAATTCCAGTCCAAAACCCAAATTTTCTAGTGAAAACAAAGGACAAAATCCCTTATCCCAGCCAATTTGTAATTATTGTAAGAAAACTGGCCACATTATTTCTAAATGTTTGGCACTGAAACGAAAGAAAGAAAGAGAAAATCTAGATAGTGCTAAACCGACAGGCCTCACCTCCTTAAAGGCTAAACCACAGTCTTGTATCCAGGAAGAAAACCCTATACTGACCAGAACTTGTAAAGAGTCAGTCTCTGAGGATTCTATTATGGAGATTTATGAACCACTCTTATCAGATGGTTTTGTGTCACTTAACAGTGACTCTGCCCAGTCTACCCCTATCAAAATCTTACGAGATACCGGAGCTTTTCAATCCCTTATCTTGGCAGATACCTTGCCATTTTCCGAGAAGTCTTCTTCTGGGACAAGTGTCCTTATCCAGGGCGTAGAGTGTGGATTTGTTAACATGCCCCTCCATAATATCTATTTGTCCTCTGACTTCAGTGATTTTTTTCGCTATAAAACCGACTCCGGTTTTAGGAGTCGTTCCCAATGGCAAAAAGTATCTTTTTTTCCCAAATGCAAGATTCAAAATTCCCAATCTGAGAAAGTTTTCCAATCAAGCTCACAACTGCAACCATAATTTATACATGTAGTGTTAAAAGCACCAATTAGTCAATTAATCTGATATTTGTGACAAGGAATACACTAATTTTCATGCGTCCCTGACTGGGACTGCCAGTCATATGTTGTTAACTTTTAGAGAACAAATCACTGTAACACCTATCATGATATTTTTACCATTTTTACTGGTCTTTCGATAAATGTCACTGATTTCCCAATTGACTGTAAAATTATGTTAAATTTTTCCCAATTGAACCGGTACTGGTACCGTTCCCAAAATGCTGAAAAAAATCACTGGACTTAGTAACAGGTCCCGTGGCTGTAGGTATTAGACCTTATCTACCTTTTAAAGGTGTTCACTTGCTGTTAGGCAATGATTTGGCAGGAGATAAGGTTGTGGTAAACCCACTTTTGACCAGCACACTATGTGTTGATCAACCGCCTGATCCCATTGAGCAGGAAATTCCTGACCTTTACCCTTCTTGTGCTGTGTTATGTATGACAGTTACTTGTTGAAAGATGTGCATTCAGTACTGGTAAACTTCCCAAGGGAGTATGCCCAGGAAAGTATGATGTTATACATATGATGTTTACTTGTTGTCCTTAGCAATTATTTACTTTTAGTGTCCCAGATATTGGACATAAACAGGTTGTTTACTTCAGAATTTTCTAGAAATTTCAAATTGTTCTTTGACAGAAAAGTCCGGAAAAATCTGGAAGAACCTGGAAAGATGTAGAATCTTCTAGAAAAATCTTTTTTATGTCAAAAGAATATTGTGGAAGGATAATGGCCTCTCTAGAATATTCCAGAAGATTAAATTTTGGTAAACAACTTGTTATTTTTAGTATATGATATCATAGAATTTGCTGGAAGAATCCTGAATGTTCCTCAGTGCTATATAAGGGCTACAAATTT
Source organism: Rugalucina vietnamica (assembly GCA_964017185.1). NCBI lineage: Eukaryota > Metazoa > Mollusca > Bivalvia > Lucinida > Lucinidae > Rugalucina > Rugalucina vietnamica. Next base: position 4,872,171 of record OZ024873.1, read on the forward strand.
TCATAAGGAAAATCTTTGGGTACTGTTACTATTAAGAAGTCAAAATCTATCTTACTGGAATTTAAACTTATTCTTGGATTACTTTGTGATATTCGATTCTGGATTGGGACATAGTGCTATTTTGAAACAAACTTTAATTCTTGGGATCAGAAACTGATACAGACTTGTGTTAAAAAATTCTGAGGGACATTCAGACATTCTTTAAGGGAATTAACATCTTGAAAGGTATTGTACATTCATTTTTGTTTGATTGTATATATGCTTTTGATTGTTTCACATGTAATTACTGGTTAAATCACTTTTAAATAGATTTGTTAAATTTTAAACAAAGCTTGTTGCTGGCTAACCAACTTGTTGGTTTCCTTAATCTTCTAGTTACGCCTGGCACGTAACAGAATTGGGGGCTCGTCCGGGATTGAAATTTCTTGTGCACCAAATTTATTTAAAATTCTAAAGTATCTTCACTGTTTGCTGTTTAAATAGCTAAAGCCAGCAAAAAGCAACCATGTCATTCAAACTAAGTGACTTTATTGCTGCGCCTTCTCAGGAGCTGTTAGATAAGGCCAAAAAGAGTGACCTCTTAGACATAGCTGATCATTATGGGTTGTCAAATATCAAGACTTCCATGTTAAAACATGAAATTAAGAACATTTTGATTCAGTTTTTTGTTGACGAGGAAATTTTTGATTCCTCGGCTACTTCTCAGATTCTAGTCACTCAGACTGACTTGCAGTTGAGGGAACTAGAAATCAAAAGACAAATTGAGATGGAAAAACTAAAATTTGAGTATGAAGAAAGAATAAGGGCAGAAAAGGCCGAAAGGGAAGAAAGAATAAGATTGGAAACTTTAGAACGGGAAGAAAGAATGCATAAACAAAAGTTAGAAATGGAAGAACGAGAGAAGGAAAAACAAAGAGAATTAGAACGAGAAAAAATTGAGTTAGAAAAAGAAAAATTAGAAAGAGAAGAAAGGCTTGAAATTGAAAAAGAAAAATTTAAATTTGAAATTGAAGAAAAAGAAAGAGAAAGGCAATTTCAGTTAAGAATGAAGGAAATTGAACTTAATGACAAATCAAAATCAAAATCTTTGCCTTTGGCTACTAGTACAGTATTTGATGTCACAAAACACATTCGTCTCGTTCCTCCATTTCAAGAAAAAGAGGTTGACAAATATTTCTTACATTTTGAGAAGGTGGCAGAAAACTTGAAATGGCCAAGAGAGCACTGGACCTTGCTTTTGCAAAGTGTTGTAATTGGTAAAGCTCGAGAAATTTACACTCAGCTTTCTCTTGAGCAAAGCTCAGATTATGATACAGTAAAGGAACTTATTCTTAAGGCTTATGAGTTGGTCCCTGAGGCATACAGGCAGAAATTTAGAGACTGTAGAAAAGAACATGACCAGACTCATGTTGAGTTTGCTAGAACAAAAGAGCAACTATTTGATAGATGGTGTTCTTCAAAGAAAGTAGGTTCTGATCATGCAAAGCTAAGGCAACTCATGCTTGTTGAAGAATTCAAACGGTGCATAAATTCTGATGTTAAGGCTTTCTTGAACGAAAGAGAAGTTGAAAACTTGGAAACAGCAGCACGTTTAGCTGATGACTATGCTTTGACTCATAAGGCTTCATTTGTCAACAAGCCATATCCTAGGAAACCATATAACCCTCAATCAAAGCAAATTACCCCTCAGTCAAAACCATATTCCCCTCAGTCCGGTCCCAAAGCCAATCCCAGTAATCCAACTGACAATTCCAGTCCAAAACCCAAATTTTCTAGTGAAAACAAAGGACAAAATCCCTTATCCCAGCCAATTTGTAATTATTGTAAGAAAACTGGCCACATTATTTCTGAATGTTTGGCACTGAAACGAAAGAAAGAAAGAGAAAATCTAGATAGTGCTAAACCGACAGGTCTCACCTCCTTAAAGGCTAAACCACAGTCTTGTATCCAGGAAGAAAACCCTATACTGACCAGAACTTGTAAAGAGTCAGTCTCTGAGGATTCTATTATGGAGATTTATGAACCATTCTTATCAGATGGTTTTGTGTCACTTAACAGTGACTCTGCCCAGTCTACCCCTATCAAAATCTTACGAGATACCGGAGCTTCTCAATCCCTTATCTTGGCAGATACCTTGCCATTTTCCGAGAAGTCTTCTTCTGGGACAAGTGTCCTTATCCAGGGCGTAGAGTGTGGATTTGTTAACGTACCCCTCCATAATATCTATTTGTCCTCAGACTTAGTTAAAGGTCCCATGGCTGTAGGTATTAGACCTTCCTTACCTTTTAAAGGTATTCATTTGCTGTTAGGCAATGATTTGGCAGGAGATAAGGTTGTGGTAAACCCACTTTTGACCAGCACACCATGTGTTGATCAACCGCCTGATCCCATTGAGCAGGAAATTCCTGACCTTTACCCTTCTTGTGCTGTCACTAGGGCAATGGCAAAGAAAGCTAAATTGAATCATGGGATGCAGGACATAGATTTAACTGACACTTTGATAGGTCAGTCCTTTAATAAAGAGATTTCAACATCTCTTTCCCCTAGTCAGTCTGATATTCAGACTGACCCTAGCAATCCAAGGTCAGGGTCAGAAAATGACCTTTCACCTTCCAACTCAAATGACCAAGGTCATGACCAGCTGTCAAGGTCACAGCTTTGTAAAAACAACACAGTGATCCTGAGATCTCGCCTTTATTTGAAAGGGCTTTTAATGAAAATGAAATATCCCAGGTTCCTGTTTGCTATTATGTCAAAAATGGCATTTTGATGAGAAAATGGCGTCCTCCGGATGTCTCCGCAGCAGATGAGTGGACTGTTAACCACCAAATTGTGGTTCCTAGGGTTTATCGCCCTGAAATCTTAAACTTGGCTCATGAAACACGCATGTCAGGCCATTTAGGTGTAAATAAGACCTATCACAAGATCCTTAATCATTTCTACTGGCCAGGAATAAAATCTGATGTATCTCAACACTGCAAATCCTGCCACACTTGTCAGATGGTAGGAAAACCCAATCAGACTATTCCTAAAGCTCAGTTACAGCCCATTCCTGCCTTTGATGAACCTTTCAGCAGAGTGATTATTGATTGTGTAGGTCCCTTACCCAAAACAAAGAAAGGTTGTGAATATCTTCTGACCATAATGTGTGCTTCAACTCGCTTTCCTGAAGCTATCCCACTCAGAAATATCAAGGCTAAAACAATAGTTAATGCACTTGTGAAGTTCTTCACATTTGTAGGCCTCCCAAAATCTATACAGTCAGACCAGGGCTCAAATTTTATGTCAGGAATTTTTCAGCAAGTTATGTACGAACTTGGAATTAAGCAATACAAGTCATCGGCTTACCACCCTGAAAGCCAAGGTGCCTTAGAAAGATTCCATCAAACTTTGAAAAACATGATCAGATCTTACTGCTTTGACACTGAAAAAGATTGGGATGAAGGCATACACTTGCTTCTATTTGCTGTAAGAGAATCTGTACAAGAGTCTCTGGGGTTCAGCCCATTTGAGCTTGTTTTTGGGCACACTGTACGTGGACCGTTAAAACTTCTAAAAGAGAAATTTCTCTCAGATGATGACAGTTCTTTGAACTTACTTCAGTATGTGTCTGATTTCAAAAACAGACTATCAAAGGCCTGTGATGCAGCTCAGTCCAATCTCAAATCTGCTCAAAGCAAAATGAAGATTCGTTATGATGAAAATGCTAAAGACAGAAATTTTGAACCTGGAGACAAGGTACTTGCTCTATTGCCCATTCCTGGCAGACCTTTACAAGCTAGATATTATGGCCCGTATACTGTTGACAAAAAGTTAAGTGACGTGAATTACATTGTTAACACTCCTGGGAGGCGCAAGCAAAAACAGCTATGTCACATTAATATGCTCAAGAAGTATATTGATAGGGATAGTTCTGTTATTTCATCAGTAAATATAGTTAATTCTGTCCCTCATGAACAAAATCAAATGGACTCTGAGGACTTCAACTTGGAGAAATCTGATCCCTCGTCATCGAAACTCCAGAATTCTGACATACTACAGAATCTTGATCAGAAACTGTCTCACCTTGATTCAGACAAAAGACTTGAACTGAAACAGTTAGTTCTCAAATATGAGCACTTATTTCCGGACATTCCATCCAGAACTGACAAAATCTATCATGATGTTGACATTATTGAAGGTTCAAAACCTGTAAAGCAACATCCTTACAGAATGAACCCTGTAAAACAGCAATATCTCAGGGAAGAAGTTCAATATTTGCTGGACAATGATTTCATTGAACCCAGCCAAAGTGAATGGAGTTCTCCTTGTATTCTTGTACCAAAGCCAGACGGGACATTTAGAATGTGCACAGACTATCGAAAAGTCAATTCTGTCACTAAAACAGACACTTTTCCCATCCCACGAATCGATGACTGCATTGATAATATTGGACATGCCAAGTATGTTACAAAGTTCGATCTGCTAAAAGGATTTTGGCAGATACCCCTCACGGACAGAGCAAAGGAGATCTCGGCATTTGTTACACCAGATGGACTGTACCAGTATAAAGTCATGCCATTTGGAATGAAGAACTCGCCTGCGACTTTTCAGCGGCTGGTCAACAGTTTGATTTCCAATCTGGATGGCTGTAAAGCCTATATCGACGACGCTATTATCTTCAGTGAGGAGTGGCAACAACACTTGCAGACAATCAGAACATTCTTTGACCGGCTAAGTGATGCTAAACTAACTGTGAACTTGGCAAAAAGTGAATTTTGCCATGCAAACTTGACATTTCTTGGACACATTGTAGGTCAAGGTCAGGTAAAACCTGTAGAAGCTAAAGTTGAGGCTATCTCAGATTTTCCTGTACCTACTAGCAAAAGACAACTGATGCGCTTTCTGAGTATGGCTGGATATTACAGGAAATTCTGCAACAACTTCTCGGCTATAGCTGAGCCTCTGACAAACTTGCTTGGTAAGAAGGCCAAGTATGTTTGGACAGATGACTGCCAGAAGTCATTTGATAAGCTCAAGGCCATACTTAGAAGTGCTCCGGTTCTCTTAGCACCAAGTTTTGACAAAGAGTTCAAGCTGGCTGTAGATGCCAGTGATGTTGGTGCAGGCAGTGTATTGTTGCAAGAAGATGACAATGGTGTTGACCATCCTGTTTGTTATTTTTCCAAAAAGTTTAACAAGCATCAGAGAAATTACTCTACCATAGAGAAAGAATGCCTATCTCTAATCCTTGCGCTTCAGCACTTTGAAGTTTATTTAGCTTCTTCACATGCACCAATTGTTGTCTTCAGTGACCACAATCCACTGACTTTCATACATAAAATGAAAAACAAGAACCAGCGTTTACTCAGGTGGAGTCTCATGTTGCAAGAGCACAATCTTGACATCAGACATATCCGCGGAAGAGATAATATCATTCCAGACACCCTAAGCAGAGCTTAAGTGCCTCTACAATGTTGATGTCCAGCTTTGTGCTGTTGTATTTGATTAGTTTTGCACAAATTTTGCTAAACATATTGTATACAATTATCCAGTATTGCAAAAGAAAGCTTTATTTTATAAAACTTTCTTTTCTTTGAAGAGGGGAAGTGTTATGTATGACAGTTACTTGTTGAAAGATGTGCATTCAGTACTGGTAAACTTCCCAAGGGAGTATGCCCAAGAAAGTATGATGTTATACATATGATGTTTACTTGTTGTCCTTAGCAATTATTTACTTTTAGTGTCCCAGATATTGGACATAAACAGGTTGTTTACTTCAGAATTTTCTAGAAATTTCAAATTGTTCTTTGACGGAAAAGTCCGGAAAAATCTGGAAGAACCAAAGATGTAGAATCTTCTAGAAAAATCTTTTTTATGTCAAAAGAATATTGTGGAATTTTCTGGAAGGATAATGGCCTCTCTAGAATATTCCAGAACATTAAATTTTGGTAAACAACTTGTTATTTTTAGTATATGATATCATAGAATTTGCTGGAAGAATCCTGAATGTTCCTCAGTGCTATATAAGGGCTACAAATTTTCATAAGGACAATCTTTGGGTACTGTTACTATTAAGAAGTCAAAATCTATCTTACTGGAATTTAAACTTATTCTTGGATTACTTTGTGATATTCGATTCTGGATTGGGACATAGTGCTATTTTGAAACAAACTTTAATTCTTGGGATCAGAAACTGATACAGACTTGCGTTAAAAAAATTCTGAGGGACATTCAGACATTCTTTAAGGGAATTAACATCTTGAAAGGTATTGTACATTCATTTTTGTTTGATTGTATATATGCTTTTGATTGTTTCACATGTAATTACTGGTTAAATCACTTCTAAATAGATTTGTTAAATTTTAAACAAAGCTTGTTGCTGGCTAACCAACTTGTTGGTTTCCTTAATCTTCTAGTTACGCCTGGCACGTAACACTATTGGTCTAATACATTCATTTCATTCATATGTTTAACGGTAAACCTGTGACAAAAGTCTTCTCCAAACATCCGGGAGCTATATTTCATGTTGTCATGGTAAACAACGAAGCTTAATATGTCAAAGGTGTCACTTTTCAAGGACATAATCACAAATTGACAACTTGTCAAAAAATACATCAGAATCTGCCAGTCTGGAAATAATGCTGCAATGTACTGACAGCAAGCAAGGCTGGATGCACCACTACCCATTACTGAATGGTGCAGAATCTGTAGGTTTTCCCAAAGTCCTTTTAATTGAGTCCTCCGTCAAACCACCCATCATTTTTATATTGACCATTCAAATCAGCACATTAGCTAATGGTCAAGACAGTTAGACAACAAGGGGGTTAGACAAACAAACCAACACATGCTTTTTACAGGTAAATATAGACTAGTACAAAAACACAATGTTTGTCTAAGGAAATAGGGGTGGGCTTGGTTATACCTTGCTAGCAGAGGAGTCAATTGCAGCAAGAAGCTATTTTTTTCTTCAAATAATGCCAATAACTTTACTAGATAGTAAAAGTCATTACTTGTTCATCCTCGTCAGCTGTTGGTCACATGACTGTTCAGCTGTTCGTTTGTTCCCTGACAGGTCACGACCCCCACTGCCAGTGTAGAAGAAGCAGTCACCATTATCCTAGAAAGCAATGTATAAGAGATATGATAAAATAAGTTATGTCTATTCACTGGCCAAGGCTGACCTTAAAAATTTGTTTGTCGTTTACTGACTTGTCCATCATTTTTCCCTTACCCTATTTTTTTTCTTCTTTTTTTCCCCCTACTTTGAAAAAAAAATGCCTGTTTTCATGACTATATCTGCAGGATCAAGGGAGATCGCAATGTTCCATGCAAAGTCACATACATTTTTAACCACTTACTGTGTCATCTTCATAACCTCCAGACAATACAATGGAGTATGCCCCCTCATCCTCTCTCCCATGAATTCCAGCAACATGTGGTCTGTGAACACCTGCCTCACTCACCTATGGGCCATTGAGAATACATCATATCATTTATGCTAGGATGAAGCAAAACAGTCCAATTAATGATTTTAATAATAGCCATTTTGATTACTATTTTAAAAGAATCACTCATCTTTAAGAGTATACATGAAAGTGAAAGTTCAAGACATATATATTCAAAATACAGTCTGACATTTAAAAAAGACATTAACAGCTCCATGCACATGTATGATCTATGTACATTACATGTAAACCTTAGTAGTCTTGATAACATTTTCATATTTTAAGAATATTCTATTCCCAGATTCAGTTCTGTAGATAATTGTTCTGTTTAGTACCTACCCCAACCCTGAATTTCCACATGGTACCAACTTCCACCCCTGGAATGGGTCCGAAGTGATTGGGAGGAACTACATTACACACTTTCTGTCTGCCAACACACGCCATACCCTAGGGAATACATGAAAGAAACATATAGACAAACATTAAAAAATGTGATTGGGATTCACCATAAAATTCTAACGTCTGAATCTCTTTTCCATCTAGTTCTTTGATGTATGTATATAATGTTTTCTTTGTTGTTTTTTTTTCAAAGCAATTGAATTTGTTTGCCAATGGAATTGTTGCAGTATGTTACCTGTTGTCACATAATGTGGAGATCTATACAATAATTGAGCAGTCTCATGGGAAAACCAACAAGCTGCATATGCGAAACTAAAGGCGCAGATCAGCTTCACAGTAACTGCGAAGCTGATCTGCGCCTTTGTTTCCGTTACACGGATAGTACAATTACTTTTCTTTCTAAATCAAAAATTTCAAGCCTCTAGCCTGCTTCTGTGACTGTACAGCCGGATTTGTGTCGGACCTGTTCGGAAACCACATTGTTGGTTTTTCCATGAGGTGGCTCATATATAGCCTTTCTTAACAACAGAGTCATCTTGAAATCATTTCTACATTTGATGTCTAGCGTTTTCTAAACATCAAAGATACATGTATTTAACTTGAAGTTTTATATATCTTCTTTATTTTTACAATGTTAGAATACTAAGCATCGTGAACCGAAACTATCTAGATTACGACATCTTCCTTACCCTGCCCCAGTCCCTGTTGCTAGTTGTAGTAGTGGAGGCCATCTTGGCTTTCTTCTTGCTCTGTTTCAATTTTTCTCCAGCCTTAACAATCTCTGTATCGTCATTCTTACAGTTTGGACAATACCTGTGAAATGGGAAAACATCTGAAATCAAGTTGAATATCATGGATTCTTGGTACTCTGCTATTTTGATAAATTTAACTTTCACCCTATTAACTATTAAGGAAAGCAATCTTGGCTTTCTTACTGCTTTTTTTCCAATTTCTTGCCACCAAAATCTTTGTTTAGTGGTTTAACACCACACTCTTAACAAATTTTCAGTCACGTTAGGACGAAGACCTCCGCTTCCTGTGTATGAATCAGTACCAAAGGGAGTAAATGAGCATGGACACAACCTAGCACCAGTATAGTTCAAACCCACGGCCTCTCAATTCAGTACCCTCTACCACTATACCACTGTATTCTGTTTGTGAGAGGGCATGGTGTAGGCGCAATGGCAGGAGGGAAATTTTTCTTAACCTACCATTCATCTTCCTCTGGAATGCTAGTCAGTGGTGGGTCCATACAACCTATGTGGTACGCCTTGTTACACTCGTCACACAGGATCTGTTTGTCTGGGTCATTCTTACCACCGCACTCACAACATGCGCAGTGTTTACACTTCTTACGTGGGTTGTCTAAACAGTGATCACAGTCGGGCTTGTTGGTTCCTGGAAAATATATGAGCCATCTCATGGGTAAAACCAACAATGTGGTTTCCTAATGGGTCTGACACAAATAAGGCTGTAAAATCATAGAAGCAGGCTAGAAGCTTGAAATTTAGGATTTAGAAGAAGAGGAAGTGTACTATCTGTGTAGTGAAAACAAAGGCACTGATCAGCTTCGCGGTTACCGCGAAGCTGATCTGCGTCTTTGTTTTCGCATATGCAGATTGTTGGTTTTCCCATGTGGTGGCTCATTATTATATAGTGTTAAACCTGCATTGAGATACCACTAATGGTAAGTAACGAGTGGTTTTTTAAAACATGTCTCTAAGTCTGACAGAGAGAACTGGTTTTCTGCACGAGAGCCAACCAAAACAACTTCTTCATTGGGTGTATAAACAGTCAGTTTTGTTTGTTCCTCGAAAATGGACAGGATATGATTCATTTAGGCAAGTTAGACATATGTACCTACACTAAGGCCAAGCTTAAAAAATATTTGGTTTGCCGCTTCCTACTGGGAGGTTTAAGAGTTGGGTAGGTAGGTAGCATTATTATTTTTTTTTTTGCATGTACAAATTCTAATGTCTAATGAACAAATGCAAGTTGTCTAAAATAGCCAGATTACAAGCTTTTTCTGATAGTTCTTTTGTCAAATAGTGTCAAAAAGATACAGAAAACATCATTTATGCATGAACAAAAGGTAAACTAAGGCATTTTATTGTCAGCATAAATGAAAAGCAAAAAAAAAAAAAAAAAATCCTTATTCTGAGGCCATAAAATTTTTTGGGTAGGGGGGTAAATTGCTGGGTATGCGGAAGCGGCAAACCAACAATTTTTTAATTTTGGCCTAAGGGCTATTCCAGGAAAAATTACATTTGGGGGGGGGGGGGGGGGGAACTGAACTTTTTTTAGGGGGACCACCCATCTAACTTTAATTTTTTTATGGGTACCACCACTAAAATTGAAATTCCAATAAACCCCCCCCCCCACCCAGAAATTTTTAAATTTAACACCCCCCACCCAGAAATTTTTAATACTTGTTCGACGGAAAATTTCTCCATCATGTTTTTATCAGCGGAAACGGAAGTACAACGTTGAACTTGATTTTGCGATCAGAGGAAATCAGAGTCGTTTCGGCCGGAAGATGGTCAAAACGGCCCAAAAATAAAACGGCTCATGTTCTATCTAGCTGCCAGTACTTCTTAACCTCCGAACTTTCAGAAGTGACAGAGGCGGATGCAGGATTTCTCAAGAGGGGGTTCAAATGTAGAAAAGGGGGTTCATTTGCCTAATTTCACACAAAATCCATTGAAATTCCCCATGAACATGAAATAATTTGGGTCAAGAGGGGGGTTCGAGCGAACCCCTTGAACCCCTCTAAATCCGCCACTGAGTGACTACAGTATACCAAGTACTGAAGGGGGTTAGTTGAAGTAAAAGAAAAGAGTTTATACAGTGCGAGTAGAGGTGTTAGTACAGTATAGTTAAAAGATAAAAACAGATGCTTGAGATTAGGGGGAAAGCATCACTGAACTGTGCCACGGTGGGTAACATGACTGTTTGGCGAGGTAGGGCATTCCAATGTGTGACAGTTCGTGGAAAAAAGGAAAATTTGTAGTAGTTTTTGAAGTGGTAATCAAGCTGTATGCCAAAGGATGGTTATGTCTGGAGTCTCTTCTGATATGTGGGACAAGATAATCACTTACTGGTATGGCAACAAGGTCATAAGTGACCTTGTATAGCATTATGAGACGACTATCAATGCGTCTTTGAGCCAATGGACGCCATTGAAGGTCTTTGAGCATAGCAGTGACACTCGGGTAGCCCACCTAGTAGCTCTACGCTGCACGGATTCTAACTTATTGATGGAGGTTGCTGTATGAGGTGTCCACACAATGGAGGCGTATTCCAGCTGTGGTCTCAGGAGTGTTTTGTAGGCTGTAGACTTAATGTTGTGAACCACTGCAGAAGCTGAGGGTGAGGTTAGAGCTCTGTAAAACTAGTTTAAGCCCGCCAGTAATTTTATATTACTGATCGTTCCAAGGCGATACTTCTGTGGTGGTTCTTATTGTTTTATGTATTGGTGTTTTCCATGCTATAATGGAAACTGACCATCAAATTTCTCATCTCGGAAGGACCGTACAACAGGGAGATGTTCTATACTCAATACTTTATTCAATAAATTTCAACGATTTTGAAGCAAACATTTTCCGATCTCGGCGATAACGGCGAAACGACATGGATTCCATGGATAGAAATTAGTTGTTACAAAATCCTGTTAGCAACAGTATAAACACATAAACACGGTTCACCTTTGTATCCGTTTATGGGGTTGCAGTATTCAAATAAACTAAGACAATGGTTTCCAGGAAAATGGGATTGGTCCTCAATTGTCCTGGAAGAACCCTTGTCTGTTTCATCAAAATACCAAGAGGATGCTGGTCTGCAAATGCCTGAACCATACTATGACCATAGAGCATTTGCGAATGGCGGAGGCGCAAGCACCCCTATCTACCATCCTGACCAACATCATATTCTCCAGACACAAATACTGGGATTTCGGCAAACTCGAGGACTTCTGGTGATAACAGATACACACTTAATAGTGAATAAAAAAAAACACTTAACAGTGAATAAAGTGACATTTCATTCCCCGGTGTAGCTGCTCTGTTGCCTCTGTTTTAACCTAGATCCGTCGTATTTGTAAAAACGGAGTGCATGCTTTTTGATACCAAGATAGAAAAATATTGTTTTTAAAATTCCGTTATTGTCACTATTTGACAGAAAGTTATCAAAAGTTAAGCATGTGATCTATTTCGCAAAGGACTAAATCAACCAACTGAGCAACGTTTGCAGTCATTTAAAATCAGGGGTGATAAAATGGTTCTGAGACTCAGAGACCAATAAAGCAACTTTTTTTTGTTTTTCCAATTTTTTGTTCTTCTTGATTGTGTCTTAGCAAGGCTTCCACTTTAATTAACAGGTGTGAGTATAATTAATTATCAAAACAAGCTGTGGTCTTTGAAGTGCACAATCAATTATTGGCTAATTAATTGAATCATGCGTTTGCAAGCCACCCATCCAGCCATCCATCCACCATCCATCCATCCAGCGACTTACCTTCTAAGGGCGAAACGACCCACCCCTAAAACAAGGGGGAAACGACCCGGGGAGAAACGACTGGGATTCCAAAAAAAATCGGTAAACCGTAACGCCGTTCGGCGCGGAACAAACAAACAAACAAACACTCCACATTGTTTACCTTTAATACAAAATACAAACGAAGTCGTTTTCGGGAATAAAAACCTGCGATTTAACGTGAAAATGAGTTTATTTGTGGCTTAACTGACCCACCAGAAATAAATCCATCTCGGAATTAACCCTACCACCCAGGAAATTGAAATATCAACGACCCCGACGACCAAGGAAACTGAAACTGTCTGAACACCGACCACCACCACGAAAAAAATTTGGTTCAGTTCCGTGTCTCCCAGGTAAATTTTCCTGGAAAAGCCCTAATGGAATGGACAGACCTTCAAATATTCACTGTTACTTGGTCAAGTTGATGATCACAATGTATGTATCATGCATCAAAAGAGTAAACTCAAAGCTAAGTCTGGTTATGCAAGTTTTTCAGTTGTCATAAAAGTTATATGATCATTATGTTGCTCTAATTTCAAGTTCTTTGTCAGTCGTAGATGGATAAACAGTGCAGAGGGGTATTTTGACCACTGTTTTGGTTCTGTGAGGTCTCTTTATTTGTATTTAACCATGAAGATAGACAAGAATTGATATGTCTAAGTACCATATCCTTACTTTTGACAGGTGATGCTGTTGGGTTATTGGCTATATCCTCTGCTGTAAGTTGTGTCCCAGCTTTCTCACAGGCAAATATCTCGTCTACAAATAACAGCTTACAGTTCTCTAGTGGGGTCAGGTCTGGGCTGAAATTGTATGCAGAACATTATCTAACCATGATTTATAATTGTTGACGCTTATAATCAATTAGTTAATCAGTAGCTTAGGTTGTCCACCAACTACCCCCCTCTCCCTCCCACCCTGCCCTTTGCGTTTGGGTGTATCGGATTTGGCTGCTTTTCTGTGACAGTACTTTGTGTCAAGAACATCAAAATAATGGTGTTTGAAGATACGTTATTTGTCTACTCAACCTTTTTTGCACAAGAAAGAAGCTTTTATTTAGTTAATAGGAAAATATTCAATGTAATTTAAATTTTATTAGTTTGGTTTTCCTTTATATATGAGGTTGCAGTTTTTTTTAATCCATTTCCTACAGGTGAATATGTCAGGGCATTAAGGCAATGACTTCTGCATTTCAAACTTATACATGTCTAACAAAAATTCATACCCAAAGTACACTGTCGCCGTCAGCGTTTTCACTGTTCTCGTATCTTGTTTCCCGGTGATGACGCAATCGTACCAGAAACCCCTAGTGTCGGGATCCTCCATATTGTAGTTTGCCATAACGGCATCACCGACCTTGACGTCAGAGAATTTGATGTTGGTTCTCGCTCTAGGCCGGACATCTTTACATTTCAGTTCCATCTGATCATCTTCTTCATACCTAAATTTGGGATAAACGGGGAGTCAAATTTATTTTGAAGGGATTTATGGATAATTTCTTCATATTTTTCTTTTGCCAAACAATGCTTCCAGAATTTATTTATGTACTGATGCAGTAGGGCTGGGTATCGCAGAAATTTTCGTATCGCGATATTTCGTGATACATAATGAGCGTATTGTGATACGTATCACGATATTTTACAACTATAGAGATTAAGTGTTTAAGAGACATTTTCAGGTTAATCAAGTCAGTTAAAGCATGTTAAGGGGCTTTTCTCAGGGAGACTTTGCATACAAATTCGCATTAACTGGCTAAGAGGTTTCAGAGGAGATCAGCATTAGTGAAATCAAATGATAAAACAATTTGTATGATTGTTGCCCTATATGAAGGATGAAACTTTCATTTAACTTTTTATGCCTTTTTCCTTTGTTGATATCTTGGAAATAGCAAAATAAAATAAAAAAAGGTACCATAACTTATTTTTAAGGCAAAATATTAACCAAAATTTGGTATTGTTTTATCTCTGAAAATATCGCGATACAGCACTACGCATCGCGATACGCGTATCGCCAAAGTCCGTATCACAATATATCGGTATCACGATATATCGTCACAGCCCTATGATGCAGGAGCAGTGATTCTTTAATTTTTTTTTCGTTTGTGCAGGAAAATCCTTTTTTTGTTAAATCCAGCACATAGAATGAAGCTGAGAGTTATACTGACATATTAAAAAAGATGGCTGAAATTTTAGATTCAAGAAGTAGCAGGAATCAGGATTATACAAAGCATGATGTAAATACGTAACCAAAAGCACTAATTGGCTGCGCATGCATCTTGCTGCTTTACTAGTATGTGCTTTTGTTTGAACTAAGCAACTATTTTCTCATGACAAATTGAGCCACATCATGATAAAACCAGCTTTTTGCTTGAGCGAAAACGAAGAACCAGATCAGCTGTGCAGTAACTGCACAACTTATCAGTGCCTTTGTTTTCACTACACAATTAGTATGATCACTCTTTTACTTAAATTAAAAAATTCAAGTTTCTAGCCATCTTTTCATGGCTGCACAAGCCGTTTTGTGTCAGAACTGGTCAGAAGTTGCAGCTCAAATATAATGTGCCATACTTACCCCTCATAAATTACATGATACACATATCCATCGTCTTGAATATAATCAAAAACTTTATCATACGAACTAACTCCTTCAGTCTTCTTATCCTGTGACGACGCCTCACTACCAACACTAGCATCATCGTCCGTTTCCATGGAATCAACAGCACTGTCATTTGCGTTCTCGTCTTTTGCTTCTTTTTTAACTGTGGAATCTTGTGAATTCTGTCCTGAATTACTGACTTTCACAGAACTTAATTCTCCCAACACAGGTTTAGAGTCTTTGATTGTTTTATCCGTGTTTGAGGTAGTGGCACTGTCCTTGGATTTTGTAACTTTCATGATTTTGGACTCGAACCAGGCACCCATACTGAGGTCTCTAGCATCTATTACATCACCAACCTTGTATGTGCTACCACTGAGGTCACTAGTGCTTTCTTCTTCTGAAGTTTTCTTCTCTGGAGTGGCTGGCTGAAAAACAAACAACAAGATTTCATCATCTACAGGTTTAAAAACTTTATGCTCAACTCATTTGAGCAAGAAATATATGGCTATCATGCTGTGGCTATGGGGCTGTTCTACTGAACTTCTGCCCAGTGGTGTAAGTTCTGGCTATATACCCTAAAATGCTTGTTGGCTTGTTTTGTGATGCAACATTCCAGTCACATATTTTTCTGTCATGCAAGGACGTAGCCACTGCTTACAGGGTATTAACAAACACTATGAAGATTAGGGAGCTAACACATCTTGCTCACGACCCAGTTACAGAAGGGTTTAAACCCTAAAATCTCTATCCTGTGTCAAATGCACCAATGTGCTCTCCAAACATCCGTTGAGTGCAACCCCGTTGGATACCCTGAAATCGGAGCTCTCATGTTCGTACAAAATGAGTCTTGTCATGAGAAAACCAGATTTTTGCTCATGCAAAAAACAAAGACCCAGATCAGCTGTGCAGTAACTAGTAACTGCAGAGCTGATCAGCACCTTTGTACCTGCCACACGACAACTACAAACCTTTGTCTTGTTAAATTTGAAATTGTATTCTGTGATTGTACAGACCGGGTTGTGTCGAACCTGGTCGGAAACAAAGAAGACCCTTTTTCTCGCACTGCGACTGAAAAGTATGTCCTACCTGTAGGTTTTCCTTGTCTGAACCCTCATCCCCGCTACCCACTCCCTTGTCAGCCTTCTTGGGGGACGCCAGTGGGGCTCGAACCATCAACTGTATCAGGTCATTTAACCCAACACCATAGTCAAACAATGAATGCCCATCAACCAGCTGAAAATTTGAGGACAGAACAGTTTGTTTATTGTGTATCATTTTATTGCTTTACATGCACAGTCAGTCTCTAAGGTCATGTCAAAATGGTCACTTACAATATCCTAAGCATGTGAAACTAGAATTTGTTTTCTATGTGAAAACTGATGTCTCCCCCCTTTCTACGTGCATGTCCAAAATATGCAAGCAAGAGTTATAGTTCTTGTGCATCACATATCCTGTCATTCTGTTTTATAAGTGTACCAAGTTTCTGCATTGAAATATCTCTTACGGTTTTCAAGTTATAGAGGGGGCACGAAAGTGTTTGGAAAATAATCAAAGGGAAATAACTCCAAAGATATGAAAGCAAGAGTAATGATTCTTGTGCATCATGCTTTATAAGTGTACCATGTTTCGTTGAAAAATCTCTAATGGTTTTTGAGTTATAGAGCAGACATGAAATTGAATGAAAAATAATCAAAGGGAAATAACTCCAAAGATATGCAAGCAAGAGTTATGGTTCTTTAGCATGACACATCATCTCATCGTGCTTTATAAGTGTACCAAGTTTCATTGAAATATTTCTTATGGTTTTCAAGTTATAGAGTGGACATGAAATTGTATGGAAAAATAATCAAAGGGAAATAACTCCAAAGATATGAAAGCAAGAGTTATAATTCTTGTGCATGACACATCGTCTCATCATGCTTTATAGCAACCAACCAACCGAGTTGTTGCCGCGCTTGCGCGGCAACAACGAGGAGTTGGTTGCTTTTACGATTAGAAGTTCTGTTCTGTTCTATTCTGTTTTGCAGTATGAAGACGTCGATTTTTGTGTGTCATTCAACTTCCGGAAAATTTTACCGCAGTCGAATTCCGCCAAGCGAATCCATTTAATCTTACAAATAAAACTATGCTAGAGTTGTGATAGTTCAAAATAAAATTATACAAGAACATACAAACGCTCGAAACTGCGTTTGAAATGCAAAACATGTTTTTTCTTTACTTTCGTTTTATCATTATTTTTCCTCTTACAAGCTGTGGTTCATTCTCTCCGTAATTGTTGCATAGCAACAGAAATCGTTCTTTGCTAGTTGGATGGCGGGAGACAGACTTGAAATGAGATAGATCTATGCTTCTGAAATGCATGGAAATGGTTCAATGAAACTAATTCATTCATGCTGACTTAAGCCAATGGTAAGCCCTGTTTAACAGCCTTAACCGGTATGACATTACTTGGTACCGCTGATTAGCACTTCGCTGTTTAGTTGCCTCAAAGAAAGACAACTTTGTCAAGCGATGAAGGACTCGAAATTTTACTACCTGATTCGGTTTCCTCTGATTATTTGGATCTGCATCTTGTTTACTGCGAGTAGGTGGACATTGCACATGTTAAACATTGTCAACAAAATATTTATAGTCTCTAAAAATTTAACAGATTAAAAACAATCCGAACCACCGCCACCGGTGGGTGGGGTAGCGTAAGACGACATTCTCAAAGGATATCTGAAGTAAATCTTATGCTTACAGACATTAATTGGAAAGGTCCTCAGACCTTTCCACCCTCAGACCTTTCCACTGTAAAAGGTGAGGCCCCCTCAGGGGGGGTGGGGGGGGGGGGTCTTTGCTCCCTGAAAGAAAAATGACCTTTCTCCCCAGCTCCCTAAAATGTTTTTCCTCAGCCCCCTGCTTCCTAAAACTCCGCTTTCTCCCCAAATCCCTGAAAATAAATGACCCTTCTCCCCAAATCCCTGAAAATAAATAACCCTTCTCCCTGAATCCCCAAAACCACTGGGAGGGCCTCAAAGGTCCTCAGACCTTTCCACTGTAATTAGGTTGTAAATAGTTTTAATGGCCCATCCTGAATGTTCTCCCACACTTGCTAAATTCAAAATTTAGCACCCACCCATCTGAGATGATGATCAGAAATTGATGGACTCAGTATATGAAGATAGATATATAGATAGTTTGAATGTAGTAAAATTTGAGCTGGTTTTGTTTTACATCTAGATTGTCCATCGCTGACATCGAAAAAAGATCCCATACAAGAAAAGCTAGTATCTCACTGGCATGCGAATTTTGTCGCGTACTTTCGCACGACATTTGTGCGATTGTCTCACGAGTGTCAAGAGAATTTTCATGTGTCATGAGCTTAAATTGTCGCGAACTGGTCGCGAAGGTTTTATACATGTTTTAAAATTTTATGCGAATTTTTTAACCAAAATATTTCGCAAGAATGTTGTGAAAGTGTCGCGAACCTGTCGCCGCGAAATTTTGCCAAATTTACCAGTCTTCACGAAAAGTGTCGGTCTCTCGGTCATTTCCGATAAATTTTGAAACTGACAGACGATTTCTGTCATGTTCCCGGTCGATCCGTCCGACGAGAAAAAGGCCAATTCATACTATAAAATTGTCATCTCGCCTTTTCAGCGACGAATGATAAAATAAATCAACTTTGTTCCGATTGTTTTTTGCAGTTTGTTGAGATGCGTGCGGGCGACCATGTTGTTTCATGTTTACAATTTTGATTGGTCAGCCAAGAATTTTAGCCAATCGAATACATTCGTACAGAAAATATTCGGTCAGGTATGAAACCTTCGACCGCGCTGCGCCTGCCATGCTTGGTATGCCGAACCTAGAATGACCATTTAAAGTGTGAAAATAATACACGGTTACAAATATAAAAGTAACGCGATTTATATGAGTCAATTATTTTGAAATATTGATATACACGGAATAATGTAAAATTGTTTTATTTCGTGAAAATACACATGAATATTATAGCTGGTTCACAAGAGCAGGCACTGCGTGGTCATGGCTTTCATACCTGACCTGAAGAGAAGGGAAATAACTCTTAAAGCACTGGCCTTGACCTTCCTCCGATCGAAGTCGCGTAATTTTGTTGTGAAACTCTTGAATAATTTGAGTGCTGCCATAATTTCCCTACAGGTAATTCGAATGCCAAACGATATTGTTCAAAGAGTAGTAAACAGGAAAACGAATAATTCTTTTGCTCATTCATGGAAAACGAGCTTACAAAGCTCTATTTTTTTTTTCTGTCCGACAATTTTTTTTTCTGACCAGCAAAAATTTTCAGTCTGTCAGACAGCTGTCCAGCAGCTGTTTTGAAGTTTTCGCGAAGACTGATTTACAATGCAAAATTTTCGCGACACTTGTACGAATGTCCTGCGAGTGTCTCACGACAGTTGCGTGACAGTCTTAAGAAAACATGCGAAAATCTCACAACAATCTGGCGAGAAAATAAAACTAAGCGACATTCGTACAAATGTCATGCGACACTCGCACGAATATTGCGCGACTGTCGTACGAATTAAAATGAAAATAAGCTACATTCGCGGGAAAGTCATGTGACTATTGCGCGACAGTCGCAAGATTTATTTTCAAAATTAGACCGAAATCCGCGAATTTGTCGCATAAATGTCTATTCAATGAGACTGCAATGTGAAAGTTGTGTATATCATCAATCTTTGTCGCGAAATAGTCGCGAACTATTCACGAACTAGTCTCCAGTTGTCGCATTCCAGTGAGATAGGGGCTAAACCAGTCCAAATTTACTGTACAGAATTCAATATGCAGCAATACATTTCCTGTAAACAATCGAGATAGGACAGTTCACCAACAAGCCGCACCACAGACCCTGTATCATTACGAAAACATGCCCATGCAATATACAGAAATGTTTTTGGTTGTAGTAAAAAATTCTAAAATTTCGTCATTTTTTATATTTTTCTTATTTTTGCTCAAAACTGGCATAGATTGTGGGTACATGTTAGCCTGAACCGCCTCGGCGAGACGGTTCTAACGAGTACCCACAAGCTATGTTTTGGAGCAAGAAAAAAGTATACCCCTGCACACCCCAGTTTTACTGTATAAAAGTGGTATATAAGGGGGTATACTTTTCACGGACATGTTATTCTGATGTCATTTCTGATAGATTCGGAGTGATTTTTAAACAACAACAGTTAAAAGTCTTGGTTTTAAATCTGCTTATTATCTAATAAATTAATCATCAGGAAAACATGTCCATGAAAAGTATACCCCCTCATACCCCACTTTTATATAGAAAAACTGGGGAATGCAGGGGCATACCTATTTTTCTTATTTTTGCTCCCAAACATAGATTGTGGGTACTCATTAGAACCGCTTCGGTGAAGCGGTTCTAATGTGTACCCACAATCTATGATTTGAGCAAAAATAAAAAAAAAACATCAAAGCTTTTCGGATGAAATTTTCATCTTTTTTTTTTTAAACCCACACCAGACACAGCAGTGAGATGCTTGAATGGTTAAGTGCCGTAATAAGATATCAGCGCTCTTAACCACTCGGCCACTAGGGCCGCCCCCAATATTTCAAAGTTCTGATTACATAATCAAATGCAAATCTTAGTAATTGGCTTCTATGACACTTTTGCAAACATCTCATTACCAATTGATGCAAAACTGTTTCAAGTAGTGTTGTGCCGATTAATCGAAATAATCGATCACTATCGGAATCTAGCTTCTATCGGTAGCTATCGATTGGAATTTTCCACTATCGATTAATCGAAATTAAATACATGAGTGTATAGTAAAAACATTTACTAACATTAAATGTTGTTACAAATTCAATTCATTTGTCACAATAATGCCTCCTTATGTCTGCCTTCATTTAGACTTGAATGCATTGTTAATATTCACTTATTAAAGCATCACTTGACAATCTTCACTGTTTATAGTAAGGTTTTTTCTATGCATATTCTGTCACATGGTCACTTTATCATTTGTAGAAAATGTGGCCTTAATATATTGGCTATGTTCAATTTAAATACAGAGAAGGGGCATGATGCAGTGACTTGTCACTACATCGTCAAATACTGAGCATTTTTAATCACTTCACTGGTTAATGTAAGGGGAACATACATTTCGATTGTACAATCGATAATCAATCGACTAATGTGCTCCGATAATCGATAGTGATTTTCGCGACCGATACCCAACACTAGTTTCAAGTTTTGAAAATAATTGGGTATTTTTTTTTTTTTTTGTCTATCTTGTGACAAATCAAACTTAACAACCTTATTGTGAATGTAGTGAGATTGAGGCACTTTTACAAATGTCTCATGAATATTGTAAGTATCTTGCAAATAATCGAAATATTGCATAACATCCAAGAACTTTTACAATAGTATTGATCCCAGGAAATTGGAGACCCCTACCACTTGGTCAAAGAGCTTGCCTGTCTGAACTTAATTATATCATAAATGTTCAAGAACATCATGGATAGTGAAACTTGTTCTCTTTTTCTAAACCTACTTTTTACGCCCTTTCAAGATTCTTTCAGCTCATATGAGAAGGGCATATCAGTAGGCGGGGCGAAAACTGAAGTACTCTAAGACAAAATACTTTGTACACCCTTAAGCACACTACCCAAGGCAAAGAGGGCTTGAACCCACATACACTGGTGAGACAAAGGAATGATTAAGAGCAGTAATGGAAAAAAAAGTTGACAATATTGATTAATATGAACCACTTTTCATATGAAATTGTTCTGCCAATACTCTATTGTCTGACACTATGGTCACTTTCATTTGAGGTGGCCCCGTGTTTCTTAATCACTCGATCATTTCACCGCTGTGTCTGGTGTGGTTCGAGCCCCGCTCTGGCCACGTGAGACAAGCCAAGTTCTCCTTGCGGGTGTGCCAGGTGGTTTTTCTCGGGGTTCTCCCATTTTCACCCCACCTATTGATTGGCCCGTCTCATATGAGCTAAAATAATCTTGAAAGGGACGTTTAACTGTCTCAGAAGAAAAAAAAAAAAAAAAAAAATCATTTGAATAAGTTTTACTGTTTCTTTGAACTGTATACATGTACTGATTTATTTTCAGGTAAAAAACCAGCAGTGTGGTCATGAATCCATGGTCATTGAGGTGTTCTAAATTAGCCTTGGGTAAGACAAATAAAATTTCTGTCTTTGTTGCAAATACTTATTCAGGGTGTCCATGGTCAGGGAAAAAGTCAGAGAGAAATCACTTTTTTCAAAGCCAAGGAATTGTCAGGGATTTTTGACATCAGTCAGGCAATTTTTCAGTTTAAGCCAAAATCAGGAAATTTTGAAAAACGGGTTTATAAATTGCCAAACTACAATGAACACAAACATTCTTTCACCAGTTGCTTGTCCTTATGAACACAAAACTGAAGTAACTAGGATAAGCAAACTTGATGTAGAAATTCAGTCTATAGATTCAATATGTAGATCATAATAAGTTGATTATTATTATTATTTTCAGCAACTGTAGATATTCACGGTGCTGTCCTGGACTGTGACCTTTGGACCAAGAGGGGCATTAATTTCTGTTATTGTACAGGTCATAATTTCATAGGTAAGTGCTCCTTATATGACCCTCTTTCCCTGAACCCTCCTCTGGAAACCACCATAACATTTTTCCAGAGTAGAATAAAATTTAGTGATTGACATGCATACAATTTGCTTTCCAAATGTTTTGATGTATGCAAAAGTTTTCAAACTGTGTTCACAAATTCAAAATTTTATTTCCAAAAATATTCTTGAATTAGGCTCCATCCAGAAAATTAGATGGAATGTTTCTCACAACAAAAGTCCCATATTTGCTGAAATAATTGATTTTTGAATTCAACCTCATTATAACACGCCTCACTATAGTGCGGGTTTCAATATAACACGGCCATGTCATGGCTCCCAAATTAATTATTATATATCTATTGTAAATAACCTCATTATAACACGGTTCACTTATAACACGGTCTGTTTCCATGGACCCCAAAGATAGCATTATAATGAGGTTGACCTGTACCTCCCACCAGTGCATGTAAAATGCAAGGTTAACACTGCTATTCAGTACTATAATGTTATGATTTTGTCAACTGCTTTTCAAAATTTGTGTTGAACTTTTTAGGGATCGAAGAATGCAGTGGGAAAACAATATCAGATACATTTCCCTGTTGCTGTTTTTGAACTAGGTGAATAGCTAAAAAGGTATGTTTTAAGAATGTTTTGGTTGAAGTACAGTATGGTTATTCATGAAGATTTGGTCATGAAGATATTTATACATTTCTTCTTTCCTCATATTCTGCTTCCCGATGTCAGTAAAAAGTATACTGGTAAAGCCCTGTATATCCGTGATGCAACCAAATTTCTTAAGCACAGATTGATGCAACATTCCATCATGACAAAATGGAGTGTAGTGTTTCCGGGAAGCCAGATTGATTTGAGTGCAACTTATGGTGAAGCATATACCTACAGACAGACAATGACCTCTTTGCTGTAGGTTGAATCCCAATGGATTATTTAGCTTCCAATCACTGGGCTGCTTGTCATGTGTCGTGAAATGCTGCATCAGTCTGCACTGTAAGAATCACAGGCACACAGGATGGTAATAACTGCCTCAGATTGATTTGTATATATCTGACCATCCTAATAACAGCTGAGCAGCAATTGTCTGCGAATGTAAAACATTGAGTCAAGCAAATATGCATCTAATAAATTTGTACTTGTACATCTATGATTTAAAACTTAATCATTGTCTAAAGTTTTGGAATATCCATCTTAATTGCTAAAATATGAAATCTTTTACAGAATATAGAGTGAATTTATATGCACTTTACACTTTACTTTTATAGAAGTTAAGGCATTTTGCCTTGGCAAGGTTTCAAATAATTTATTAGAGGTGTTTAAATCTGTTTCAGATTTATTTACGGTTTGATCTTTGAAGTGGGAATACAGTGTTGACCAGTGTCAAATGCATCATTGACCATGGAATAACACGTTACCAGAGAAATGCTCAGTCAGCATAAACATTATGGACTGATTTAGATTCAATTCTGAAACTCCCCATCTTGCCAGCAAGTTCATTCATTCAGGATTCTGTCTTGTCAAAGCGCAATTACTACCTGTAGTTGAATCATCAAACTACTTTACTGTTTTTCAAATATTCTGAGTAAAAGTTAGCAAATACCATCTACTTTTCATGTGAAAGTTGTCTGTTTTAGCTTAAGAAAATGCACTATATTTATTAAATTGTACAGACCTGTGAAGGTGTCACTTAAATATTAAAACTTAAATTAATTTCAAGAATCTTAGAAAAGTGAGACATTAGAGCTGAAAAATGCTTGGCAACATTTTCCATATAGGAGTTCTGTTAATTGAAATATTTCAGAAATGTAATAGACTATTAAATGAGCCATGACACCAGAAAATTGGTCTTCAGGGTTTCCGACCAGGTCTTACACATACCGGTCTGTTCAGTCACAGGAAAAGGAAAGAAGCTTGAAAGTTTAAGTAGAAAAGGATTGTACTATATGTGTAGCGAAAACAAGGACGCTAATCAGATGTACAGTTACTACTCAGCTGATCTGCGGCTTTGTTTTCACATTTGCAAAAATCCTGTCTTTCTCATGATGTGGCTCAAATTGTAAACTTTATGTTATAGGAAATGATATTCATTTTAAAAGAATAAATTCTACACACCCATATACTTGCTGTGTTTATATATAGTTTGTACATGTGACTCTGTGCCAGATATTTAAACCAAAATCATTTCCATTATATTGACTGCATGTACTTGAACATGTAGCTCGATAGAAAGGTTGTAGTTCAAATCCTGCTCCTAAGACATAAGTACTAGGATGTGTTGTTGAACAATGCTTTTGTAACCATCAAGTATCCAAACAATGTGGCCTGTCTTGTAATAATGAAAAATGGTTGACTGTACTGTTCAGCCTGAATGCTAACAAAACTGAAACATGGCTTTACGAATTTAAAATGGGAAGTAAAATAAATGGGAGGCCTGGTGGTGTATAGGCTCAATTTACAGCACGTTTTAAGAGATAACGTGTCTTGGAACAGAATAACTATAGAATTGCAGACTGGTTATTTAATAATACATTTATTGATGCCTTGTTGAATACTTCTTCTGGTGCATATGATGCATATCCGTAATCTGGTCATGTAAACCAGTTTGAAAGTCCATTTTGCATACAGTTTAATGATGAGAGCCATACGTTTTTGTAAGTAAAGGCATCTAAGTTACGATTTGATGCACAGATATGACCATTGACCAGAGTTGTTCATTTGGTTAAGGAACAAAACAAACAAAATTCAAGCGTGCGGTATCCTGATAAATTGGTTGGTTGCCCATTAGGTGTGCCTATTTCATATTAAGTGTACCAAGTTTCATTGAAATTTCTCTTACGGTTTTCAAGTTATAGGGTGGACACGAAATTGTATGGAAAATAATCAAAGGGAAATTACTCCAAATAATCAAAGGGAAATTACTCCAAAGATATGCTAATCTAGTTTTATCAAAAATCATCTCAGGGAGACAGGTTAAAATATCTGATAATAGTCTCAGGCAGTTGCTTATCAGTACTATTCAGGGAACTACACAGATAAGGCTTCCAGGGGATAATGAGTTAAGGACACCTTTGCAAATATTAATGTTAATCAACAAATACAAATCATGTGCAATCAACACGGTTAACCAATAAAACACAAGCCCCGAGGGACCTGATTTAATCCGTACTTTATTTTGGGGGTTACGCACAATAATAAAGGTATATGTAGTTGTTAAAACAATCATCTTATATACAGAAGTTCAGTTAACAATTACACATATCGACAATGTTTTGATCAAGAAGCAAAACCGCAAATATGGATATGGGTACAGTATATGAGTGCTCATCATGTTTTCATAAGAAAACATTACGATATACTTGTTCATGTAAGTCATATGCTGTGTTTTCCGAACCACAACTCTCTCTCTCTCTGTGTTAATATACTGAACAAAAAAAGAAACGCAACAATTATATTACACTAAATTTTGAGCAAACTTTGATACAATCAGAAATCATTGCATTTTCTACTTCTGCATTAGATATCAGGCTTCCGAATGCAAGAAATCGATTTTCATTTTGATGCGTATTTACGGAGTTATGTAATGCCGACCATGGGCATGCTGAAAGTGGAAAACCACACAGTGCCCATGCGCGAGCATTAAAATAATGGTACGATTTAAATCCACTTTTAACCCGCATTTAAAATCATAATGTACCACTCAGCAGATAACTCACAAGTTAAAGAAATAAAACGAATAAAATTGATATTATCCCCCTTTCAATTAAACAAATAGGGATTTTGATGGTTTCAATTGCAAGCTTCTGTGTCGTTGAACTTTATTTCTTTTTCATGAATTTTAATAAGGGAGCAGCTGACATTGTTTCTTGGTGATTTGGAGTTTCAAAAGTGTGCACATGCGCAGAGCAGATCTGTCACAATTTGCATAATTTAAGACGACACAAATTTCTCATTCAATTTTTATCGAAATGAAAATCAGTTTCTTGCATGATATACCCTAATATCCCATGAATGGGAATCATACAGCAACAGACCTGAAATTATCAACCTTTTACCCTTAAACTCAAAAATCCTTGGGGGCCTATTGTTGCGTTTCTTTTTTTGTTCAGTATATTTAAATGCAGCCGCGTATTTCCCGGTCCTACTGTGCTTAAGATTGCTCTACGATTGTCTTAATATTAATTTGGGAATCACTTCTTTGACACCGATGTGCAAATTAAGAAGGCAGAATCAGGTTGGAAAAGAAAATACATATTTTGCATACGCAGTCTTATCAATAAAACAATTATAATTATAATTAAATCAATTATAATTAGACAATCGTTCCTTACAATTCAGTGGGACCGGCACTTAACAGCTAGCCGGTCATCGTCTCTACCTTTTTAAAAATATAAATAAAGGTCAAGAAGGGCGGGATGAATGAATTAAGTGGTGTCTGCGCTTGAATGTCTCATGCGCATATGCATTGTGACTGTATGGGGTTGCTACCATTTTAAATACAACTTATACATTCTTCACATAAAATCATAAGAATTCCACCTTGGTTTATCGAAAAATATTAATCCAAGGTTTATATGCAATTCTTCTCATGACGTCGCTTACTTAAAAATCATATCATAATAAATGTGTGTACATTTTATTAAATGTAGAAAGAAAGATCAAAATAATAGTAGTCTATTCTTAATTCAAGCATTAGGATATCTAGAACAAAAGTCAATGTCGGTAGACTCATTTACTCAATGAGATTGGAATGTCTTTGAGTATCTGCCACGTGCCGCCGAGTGATATATGCCGCAATCTAGCGGCGTGTGTCGGCGTGTGTCACATAAAAAACACATCATAGATCACCGACATACACACAGCGTAAGGTAAGGTAATAAAAGTGTTGGGTATTCAAATTTGTTGTTTTAGCGGCCGTAACAAAAGAAAGATCATGAACTACGAGAAGTTGTCAGTGATAAAACTGGTTCAAATGCGGGACTTTATGCGAAATGCTATTTTCACATGCAAGTAATGTACCATAATTTATTTTCCTTTTATGTTTTGTTTATAAAATGTTTCCGATAATGTTGATAATTATCAAAGAACAAGAAAACGTAAAACGTCGGCGTTGCTGTAGTGCATTATAATATTTACATGAGTTTTGCTGGCAAGAACCGCCTCGTAGGCGGAGCCAAGTACATGTATTTCATTCATTAGATACATACATGTGCATGAGTAGAGTTAGTTTGAGTTTGGTAGTTAATAAAGAAACATAATAAGACTTGTTCTATGTTAATAACCCGGCCACTACATTTGGCGACGAGATATACAATTAATTAACTAATAAAAAAACAAGTAGTGGTCAACCAATGTGAACAAAAATCATAGTAAAAAAATAACATGAAGGCTTAAACAATAAACAGTCAGGAGTGAACTAACATATACAAAATGGCTATGAAATTGGATTTAAATTCTCCGGGACCCTTCAAAACGTTAGGTGAACAAACAAACTTGGCACAGAAATGGGACTAATATGTGAAACGTTTTGAATATTACTTAAGAGCACAAAACGTAACGAATGATGGACAAAAACGTGCACTGCTTCTACACGTTTCCGGGGAAGAAATCCAGGATTTGTTCGAAACACTAGAGGATACAGGAAATACATACGCGGAAGCCCTGGGAGCTCTAAACACATACTTTGAGCCAAAAAAGAACATAGCGTTCGAAAGACACGTCTTTCGACAAGCAAAACAACAAGACGATGAAACGGTCGACAACTTTATTGTGCGACTATCGAAGCTATCTCTTGGGTGTGATTTCGAAGACGCCCAGAAAAGTGACATGATAAGGGACCAAGTCGTCGATTGTTGTAAATCTACAGAGCTAAGGAAAAAGCTGTTATCTGAAGCTAACCTAACGCTGGACAGAGTCAGAACGATTTCACGGACATTTGAGTTGTCTAGTTCTCACGCAAAACAAATGGCTGAGGACAACCAATCTCCGGAACAGAAACAATTCGGAGACATCAACAAACTAAACGGCGCCAGACGAAAACAATATGGTCCACGTCATGATACGGTACAAGCAACACCTACAGGGAATCAACGTCACTCGGGTAATCACTCCAGTAACTCGAGTCACAGCCGGGGAAGATCTAAGAAACGTTTTCCGAGGGCTACAGCGGAATGCTACAGGTGTGGTGGAAAGGGCCACTATGGCCGCGAGTGTCAACGTGCAAAGAACGTCATCTGCAGAGACTGTGGACGTCGTGGGCATTTTGCTCGCATGTGTAAGACAAATGCGAACAATGTGAACGTGATAGATAGTGAAAATAATGTGCATGACTTTGATGAGGACTACGAAGGTGAAAATATAGGGGAAATATTCGTTCTTGGAAAACCAGACGCCACTGTCTTATTGCCAATTGCAGGTAAAGAAATTAATATTTTGATAGATTCAGGGTCAAGTGTAAATGCAATTGATCAGTCTTTGTTTCAACACCTGATGACTTCTCAGACGGTCCTAGAGAAATCGCACACCAAAATTTACCCGTATGGAAAAACAACACCGTTAGAACTCTGCGGTAAGGTGACATTACCTGTGCAAGTAGGCCGCGACGTCCATGACGTCGAATTTCAGGTAATTAAAGGCTCAGGTAAGCCGTTGATAGGTCACAAAACAGCAACTGACCTTGGTATTTTGCGCATTGGCATGCCTGATAACATTGCGTCCGTCAGTACGGAGACAGAAAGCATATTAGAAGAGTTCAAAGACCGATTCGAAGGTCTGGGAAAGCTCAAAGATTTTCAGTTAAAGCTACACATTGACGAAACCGTAAGACCCGTAGCACAACCAGCAAGAAAAGTACCGTTCAAAATGCGTAACCAAGTTGAACGCAAGCTAAAAGACCTTGAAAAACAGGACGTCATAGAAAAGGTAGAGGGACCTACACCATGGGTCAGTCCTCTCGTTCCTATCCCAAAAAAGGATAATGATGTACGCATCTGCGTTGATATGAGGGCCGCAAACAAAGCTGTCCAAAGGGAGAGATTTCCTATGGCTAATATTGAGCACACATTAGAACAAATGAACGGTGCGAAGGTGTTTTCCCGTCTTGATTTTAAGAGCAGTTTTCATCAAATTGAGATTGAAAGTGAATCCAGATACATCACAACATTTGCATGCCATAATGGGCTTTACCGATACAAAAGGCTATTTTTCGGTATAAACTCAGCTCCAGAAACTCATCAGCGAATCATCCAGCACCTTATTCAAGATATACCCGGGTGCAAAAACATTGCAGATGACATAATCATATTTGCTCAGAATCAAGAAGAGCATAATAAGATCTTGCGAATGCTGCTGACCCGTCTTCGTGATAAAAACCTCACACTAAACAAGGATAAGTGTGAATTTAACAAATCAGAACTTAAGTTCATGGGTCACGTCCTGTCAGACCATGGGCTCAAAATTGATAAAGGCAAAGTTAAGGCAGTGCTAGAAACGAAAGAACCCACGAATCCTAGCGAATGCAAATCCTTCCTTGGTCTAGTAGGATACCTGTCGAAATTCATTCGCAATTATGCAACATTGGCCGAACCGTTACGTAAGTTAACGCGAAACAATGTCGAATGGCACTGGGGTGAAGAGCAACAACGTTCATTCAATGCGTTGAAAATGCAAATCACAAGCACTGAAGTAATGGCGTATTACAACGAAAACGCAGAAACAAATCTCTTGGTAGACGGAAGTCCTTTCGGTTTGGGGGCTATTCTGACTCAGAAGCAACCCGACGGTAATTTTAGACCAGTTGCATACGCATCTCGCTCTTTAAATGCCGTTGAAAGAAGGTATTCTCAAATTGAGAGAGAAGCTCTGGCTATTTTGTGGGCAACTCAAAGAATGAATGTTTACCTTTGGGGTATGCATTATACTGTCTATACAGATAGTCGGCCGTTGGAAAGAATGTTTAGCAGTTCTCACGAAACATTGAGTCCACGCATTCAGAAATGGATTCTGAAACTGCAAGGTCATACATTTGATGTCAAATACAAACCTGGTGCTCAGAATCCAGCTGATATTCTCTCTAGACCGCAAGCACGCGACGGTTATGACCTGGCACGCGACCCAAACGATATCACTGCTAAAACAACAAATCAAACAGAGCAATTTATCTCGTGTTTAACCGATTACTGCCTGCCAATCGCTGTAACTGTACATGAATTGCAGCAAGCCTCACAGCAGGATGAAACACTAAACCAAGTACGCCAATGTTTACAAACAGGCCGATGGCAAAAGAAAGGTACGTTAATGCCGTATTTTCAAATCCGACATGAGTTGGCTGAAAAAGACGACTTGATCCTGAAGGGATCAAAACTGGTTATCCCCACTCAACTTGAAAAGCGTGTTTTGGAACTCGCGCACGAGTCGCATCGAGGTCTTAAGAAAACAAAGCAGCTGTTAAGAAGCAAGGTTTGGTTTCCGAATATCGATCAAAAGGTTGATAGTATGATTCAAACATGCCACACATGCCAAATGACGTCTTCGCCGCCACGCGCTCCTCCAGTAGTTATGAGTAAATTACCGGACGGTCCGTGGAAAAAGGTAGGCATTGACCTGAGTGGACCGTATGGGTCAAACAATGAACACATATTGGCTGTCATTGACTACTATAGTAGATTTCCTGTCGTAGAAATCATTAAATCAACCACAAGTGCTACAATCATAAACAAATTGAATAAAATGATGGCTATGCATGGCCTGGTTGACGAAATTGTGACAGACAACGCGAGTTACTTTTTGTCGTCCTCGTTTGAACAATTTCTTCGTGAGCACGGTATCAAACATTCTCGCATCTCCCCGTATTGGAGCCGAAACAACGGCTTAGTTGAAAACTTCAACAGAAGCATACGAAAAGCGGTTCGAGTCGCGCTGATTCAAAATAAGAACTGGCGAACAGAACTTGACAAATTTCTTTTGCATTATCGTGCGACAGAGCACAGTACGACTGGTTATGCACCAGCCCAGTTACTGTACAACAGACAAATAAAAACGAAACTCCCACAGGTTGACAACACAACTGTTCCGAGAAGCTTAAAATCTCGAGACGCGCTACAAAAGCGTAGAATTAAGCTATACGCGGATAGAACAAAGTCCAAATCGTTCAGGATCTAAGAGAAGGTCAAAGGGTTCTTATTCTCAAAACGGGGAAAGGTAAAATGTCACCAAGTTGGGACAGTAGAATCTTCAAAGTTATCAAACAAAAAGGTGCAGCACTGAAATTGCAATCTGACAGCGGTTAATTGGTTTTCAGGAATGTGACACATGTGCGACCATATTTTCAAAGACAGGATTTTCGAAAGAATACAAATCTGGAAAGTGTGCCTAACCTTGGTGTAAACGGACAAAGAGAAAGGCGCATTATTACGCTTCCCAAGAAGTTCAAAGACTTCCAGATGTAATACGTATCGGACGAGTTCTGTGAGAAAATGTTGGACAGGAGAAGGTTAATGTACATAAACTGTGTTTCAATGTTTATTCTCAACGGGATTTAATGACGTTTCAAGATAATGATGAAAAACACTTATAAACATATGAACTCATTTCCAAAGAAACATACTGTTATCTTGACATGAATTTACGCAAGATTGCTTAAGATGCTAAAATGCCAGTTTCAGTTTTTGATTTATGTGTGAAAATAACGGTTTTCTAATCAAAATTCAGAAAAGCAAAAACAAACCATATGTTTGTTTACGGGAAATTCAGCCTATCTTTCATGTTTTACGGTTGGTTTTATTTTCCTTTGGTATAAAGTTTCAAAATATTTTTTTCTCTTTTTTATTCTGGGGGAAGGATGTAGTGCATTATAATATTTACATGAGTTTTGCTGGCAAGAACCGCCTCGTAGGCGGAGCCAAGTATTTCATTCATTAGATACATACATGTGCATGAGTAGAGTTAGTTTGAGTTTGGTAGTTAATAAAAAAACATAATAAGACTTGTTCTATGTTAATAACCCGGCCACTACAGTTGCATGGTGTAAAATTTGTGATAAATGTTTTGTGTAAGCATTTACTTTGTGTGTCTTTCATTTAAATGGCTGATATTTTGTACGACTTAACGTCACTTCCGGTTTGGTCTCGCTAGAGTTTTTCCCCTTTGATTTTTCGGCCCTTTTCCGACACCGCGTAACGCGCATTTTTGATTTCGATAAAAAGGTGTTCAAAATGTAAAACATTAGAAAATTTGACTTTCTAGCCTAATAAGAAACATATTGTTGATATATTAACGACAAGTGAATTGTCAAATGCGACTATTTGGTATGGGTCTTTTAAGCAGTACAACTAAGACCCTCTCTTCATAAAGTGCTAGTAAATGCAAGATAGAAATGCTTTCCAAATAAATTTAAATTAGTGTTTGTAAGGTAATATAATGCGCTTTAAGTTTAGACTAGCAAAAGATTTACTTAGGAATCCTTTGAGAATTAATTGGCGACAACCACTAGCTAATCGATCACTGGTCCATGATCGATCACTGGTTGCTAGTGATGGGCCGATGATCGATTATAATCGAAAGTCAGTTGGTTTGGCCTTCCGATTAAGATAATCGATAGTAAAATGCAGCTATCGATTGTAATCGGTTGCAATATTCATAATGCAGAAATAATATTTTAAGGGGTTTATATCTGAAAAAGGTGTACCATTTAGGTTTCAAAGTAGATCTAACATGGATATCCTAAAGTTACAATGTAACTGAAGCTGTTCTGGTCCATATATATATAACCTGAGCATCAATATGTCTTTTTCATTTACCTAGAATATCAGGACAGAAAGGTAGTAGATCTAACATGGATATCCCAAAGTTACAATGTAACCAGTGCTTCAGCTAGAATAATTTAGCAGGGCGCATCGCCCTGTTGCCCTTTTCCAGCACCCTGTTGTGCCCTTTTATATGCAGTTTGCACCCTGCCCTTTATTTTGGTAAAAAGATCATAAAAATTAGACAAAAAATAAGAAAGTTACCAAATTTTTAAGTTTGAAGCTGGAGAAACAAAAGTGCAGCTCTAGTTTCAGTGTGATTACTGCATGGTTGACTTCCTTAATCCTTTGTTTGTTGTCAATAGTTACTGAAAATAATTTTGACACATCTTTGATTATAATTGCCTCAGGTGACACCACTTCCAGTGAAGTGTGAAAGAAGTGCCTGGTCTAAATGTGCCCTTTTTGCTAATTGCAGCGCGCTGAAAGTGCCTTTTTCAGCATAGGTCCGCCCTGCCCTTTTCAAATCCTAGCTGGAGCACTGGTAACTGAAGCTGTTCTGGTCCATATATATGTAACCTGAGCATCACTATGTCTTTTTCATTTACCTAGAATATCAGGACAGAAATGGTGCGTTCCTTTACCGGAATGGACCTGATTACCGGAATGGACTACCGGAATGGACATTTATATGTGTCACTGAGTACTTTTCATTTGGTTTTTGAGGACAGATTGTCCTAGAATATATACATACAGTGATTAGTTCGAGAATCACGTGATTTAAGTACAGTTAAATTGTGATCCGTACGGTTGGGTAGCCTGCATGTAGGTCAGGTGCTCATGTGTGGCTATATAGGTCCCTGTCACAGTGCCAGCACATTTTACTCGTTTCTACTTCAATATATCCACATGTTTGCTAAAGAACAACCATTGGTAATCTCTATATATTTCAATAAAAGAAACCTCTGAACAGTGGCCCTACCCCGGACCCCACCACTGAGCTACCCTAACCATCCTGGGAAGTCAATTTTGCTATACTGAGATGGATTTTATCAGATTCAAACTACTCATATGACTACAGAAGTACATTTTATGCAAATAAAATACATTTAAAGCACCCAAAGGCATAGCATAATGTCCATTCCCGTAGTCCATTCCGGTAGTCCATTCCGGTCCATTCCGGTAAAGGAACGCACCCGGACAGAAAGGTAGAAATTCCTAAATCAGTGATCTGTTCTAAGTGGAATGTGTTCTAAACAGATAAGGCAATTAAAAGCTCTTTTATTGACCCACTTAGTGGGCAATGAAACTGTCACCATGGTTATTACATGCATGAAAGGCAAATGCAAAGTATAGCTAGTTTAACCGATTACACAATCGATAGCTAGTTGGTTTAGTCCATCCGATTATAAACCGATAATCGATTGTAATTTCAAACCGATGGCCCAACACTACTGGTCGCTTTACGCTACAACTGCACCAGCCCGCTCTACCTCATCTCTGTAAAAACTAACTTGTGCCATACGTGTGTATTATAGCGTTCAACCCCTTAAAGTCGATACACCCCTAAAGTCGATACCATATTTGTTTTGTTCCTTGTGACATTGGAACATCACCTTTCGTCATGTGACTTTGGGAATTTTTTGACTGTCAAAGTATTTTCACTCACAACTTTAAATGAAAGAAAATCTGCTTCACATAGGTAAGTTCCATATCAAAAACTTATTCCCATGCCTATTTTCAGTATTTGCACTAATACCTTTTTTGTCCCAGACTAAGCATTTAATTTTTCAGAAATAAACAGCACAAAGATTTTGATCTCTGTACGTCTGCTGTTGTTTACATTTCAGCCATGGCAGTCTCGCATAACATGTGAAACAAATTAGGCATTTGACGAAAAATATGTGTTTATCGGTGTTGTGCTGCTTATTGGTATGGGGGAGAATTTTGGATCTAGAAAAGTCAATTTCCACTCATTTCTATCCATCCCACAATAGAATGCTGAATCCAACCAAATAAATGGCATTGTTGTGATAATTGAGAGAAGTTACTTAGTGTTTATAGCTTGATATTACGCCACTTGCAGCTATTCTTTTTAACTGTGCTCATCCTCAAGAGGAACAGACACAATTTTAGGCAAATTTAACAAAGGCATGCTACTTTTGCATGAATAATTGCCCTCATTCATTCTTGAAGCAGTTTTTATTTGTTTTATTGTGATATGGTGCTTCTTAAGTTTCACCTAAACATTTTAAACTAAAAATATTTTCCTTGATCCGTACGGTTGGGTAGCCTGCATGTAGGTCAGGTGCTCATGTGTGGCTATATAGGTCCCTGTCACAGTGCCAGCACATTTTACTCGTTTCTACTTCAATATATCCACATGTTTGCTAAAGAACAACCATTGGTAATCTCTATATATTTCAATAAAAGAAACCTCTGAACAGTGGCCCTACCCCGGACCCCACCACTGAGCTACCCTAACCATCCTGGGAAGTCAATTTTGCTATACTGAGATGGATTTTATCAGATTCAAACTACTCATATGACTACAGAAGTACATTTTATGCAAATAAAATACATTTAAAGCACCCAAAGGCATAGCATAATGTCCATTCCCGTAGTCCATTCCGGTAGTCCATTCCGGTCCATTCCGGTAAAGGAACGCACCCGGACAGAAAGGTAGAAATTCCTAAATCAGTGATCTGTTCTAAGTGGAATGTGTTCTAAACAGATAAGGCAATTAAAAGCTCTTTTATTGACCCACTCAGTGGGCAATGAAACTGTCACCATGGTTATTACATGCATGAAAGGCAAATGCAAAGTATAGCTAGTTTAACCGATTACACAATCGATAGCTAGTTGGTTTAGTCCATCCGATTATAAACCGATAATCGATTGTAATTTCAAACCGATGGCCCAACACTACTGGTCGCTTTACGCTACAACTGCACCAGCCCGCTCTACCTCATCTCTGTAAAAACTAACTTGTGCCATACGTGTGTATTATAGCGTTCAACCCCTTAAAGTCGATACACCCCTAAAGTCGATACCATATTTGTTTTGTTCCTTGTGACATTGGAACATCACCTTTCGTCATGTGACTTTGGGAATTTTTTGACTGTCAAAGTATTTTCACTCACAACTTTAAATGAAAGAAAATCTGCTTCACATAGGTAAGTTCCATATCAAAAACTTATTCCCATGCCTATTTTCAGTATTTGCACTAATACCTTTTTTGTCCCAGACTAAGCATTTAATTTTTCAGAAATAAACAGCACAAAGATTTTGATCTCTGTACGTCTGCTGTTGTTTACATTTCAGCCATGGCAGTCTCGCATAACATGTGAAACAAATTAGGCATTTGACGAAAAATATGTGTTTATCGGTGTTGTGCTGCTTATTGGTATGGGGGAGAATTTTGGATCTAGAAAAGTCAATTTCCACTCATTTCTATCCATCCCACAATAGAATGCTGAATCCAACCAAATAAATGGCATTGTTGTGATAATTGAGAGAAGTTACTTAGTGTTTATAGCTTGATATTACGCCACTTGCAGCTATTCTTTTTAACTGTGCTCATCCTCAAGAGGAACAGACACAATTTTAGGCAAATTTAACAAAGGCATGCTACTTTTGCATGAATAATTGCCCTCATTCATTCTTGAAGCAGTTTTTATTTGTTTTATTGTGATATGGTGCTTCTTAAGTTTCACCTAAACATTTTAAACTAAAAATATTTTCCTTGGCTTCTATACACAGGTACAAACAATACGTCACAACCCACGTGGTCTATATTATCCAGGTAAGTCAGGTGACTTTCACGTGACTTCTTTCCACTTCCGGGTGGCAAAAAAGCGACCCCAGTTCAATGAATGTGTAATGAATTGTAATGTTTTGATGTATTACAAATGTAAAATAATGTCAAAATATTACTTGTTCATAACAAATTACATTTCCAAATATTTAAGCGCATTAATTGATGTGTGTTTCTAGTTTAGTATTATAAGTATTTAGCGTTTACTTCCCGTGCGGGATTAAAAAGGTTTGCATCTCAGTCAATCAAAAGTTTGTTTTTTTATACGGTAGAAATCAGATATCAACATTGAATAATTTCCGTGTTTGAGCCGTGTTTGAAGCAAGTTTAAGTTTTATGAAAAACGAGTTTTATGAAAAAAAAAAAAAAAAAAAAAAAAAAAAAAAAAAAAAAAAAAACTTAAGCCGTTAGAAATTGGGTGCTCTCTCTCTCTCTCTCTCTCTCTCTCTCTCTCTCAAGAGCACACGATTTAATTATGTCTTGCATGCGGTGAAATAATAAAAACACTAACACTTTTTTCAGTCCGTGGAATAAATATAATTTATCCACAAGTTATAATAACTTTTTGAAGTGTATCCATTTTTATTTACGACACTGGAATCATAATTATCTTTTTTCTAGATCTCAACACCTGTTATGACATTTCGACCGACTAAACACACACGCCGGCTGCACCGGGGACTCATTAATCCCTTTCATTCATATAGTACCCCAATAATGTGTCATTTCTTTGAAGAGGGTGTAATAAATAAAAATTAAAGAAGCCGACTATCATGATTATGGGCATCGTAATTTGAGGTGTCATAAAACTGTCTTCAGTAGGCCCCTAGCTGAAACCGCGTTTCTTTTAAATTGATTATGATCATCAATATGTGTATAGCCTTTGAATAGTTATTATTTAAACTGGACTTAGTTATATTTCAATTTGATTATTCAAATATAATTAATTAATTAATATAGATGGAGAAAAAGGAGCAAAAATTCTTCATAAAAAGCGCTAAGATAAACGCACTTTTATTGATGTAAGGCTCGGTACAAACAAGGTCGGAAAAAGGAACAAGAACTAATTATTTATTTAATTGTTTATTACCTATTTTTATTTATTTATTTTTATTTATTTATTTATTTTTCCATTATGAATGATTTTTTTAGTCTGATTGCAGACGTGGCCGCATAATGGCGCAAATTGTTATTTAATTATAAGTCATATCTAAGTAATACATATTTTCGTTCGCGCGCGGATCCAACATCGTTTGCCTAAGGTGTGAGAAATTAAATTCTTTATAAAAGAGCCAAAGGCAAAAAATTATTTGTAATTTTGTATTTAAATGTCATCGTTGTTCCCTGATTGGGATGGCGGCACACATTTTACTTTAATTTAAACTCAGTAATGTATGTAAACAACATTGAACCGGAAATGTTTTTGCCACCCGGAAGTGAAAGTTTTAACCACAATGCAACGCGCACTACGTCATCGAGGTCAAGGTCAAATAATGTAAACAATAATATTGTACCTGTCTATAGGATGGGTGACCTCCTGAGGTATCGACTTTAGGGGTCTAGCAAGTCGCCATTTTGAATTTGGGGTCATCCAGAAAAAAGCTGACATTGAGGTATCTTAAGGGATTATTTCAAGTTTATTGGTTGACAATAATTGCCTAGGAGTTGATCTACTTTAGTGAGTGTGGTTTGGGTTTTTTATCATTTGATTTTCATTTTTATAAGAAATAACTTCTTATGGTATCGACTTATGGGGGTTCAAGGATACTTAGTACTACTAAAATTTATGTGATCGTTGAGACTATATAAATCCCGATGTGC
Source organism: Rugalucina vietnamica (assembly GCA_964017185.1). Taxonomy (NCBI): domain Eukaryota; kingdom Metazoa; phylum Mollusca; class Bivalvia; order Lucinida; family Lucinidae; genus Rugalucina; species Rugalucina vietnamica. Next base: position 4,911,106 of record OZ024873.1, read on the forward strand.
TGGGCAAACAAGTGGGTGGGGTACCTGCTTCCCGCGAAAGAACAGTCTCTGGTGATCGACAGGGGCATCGAAGTGTTCCACGAGAAGATCTCTAAGATCTTCTATCTTTGTCAGCTTGGAAAGATTGTCAATTTGCTTTGATTTCTTGCCATCGAAGCTTCTGACTTGGATCCACATCTTGGAACAGTGGCTCGGATCTCTGAACAATGTGCGATTTTCTCTTGGCGCGAAATCGAACGCGGAAAAATGTCAACAAACTTCCGGGATTTTCCGTTTTTTTCCGTAGACTGACTATCAGCATGACAACCGTGTCTGGGGTCGGTCTTGTTACCCCAGGACACCACAGAACACCGGAGAACAACCCAAGTCATACCAAGACACCCAAGGACAATTGCTTTAATAATTTTTATTTATAGGGCTTTCACACTTACCACGATTCGACCACGATTGTAATCGTGTTCATCATCGTGAGAAAAATCGGGATTATCTTAACGGATCTTATCCGATCGTATATCTCATCTTGATGTCAATCGTAGCAATCGGGTTAATCGTGATAAAATTTTTGACAGCCAAAAAATTTTCCACGATTATCCCGATTGATAAATCAATCGTGTTCATCGCATCAGATCGTAATACATCGTATCAAATCGCAACAGATCGAATCTACTCGTGCACCTCAATCGCGGCTATCGCAACGAATCGTGGACAAGGAGAGCGCCACGATGTGATACGATCTCCTACGATATGTTGCGATTTGTCGCGATGCATTGATCACAATCTAATACGATTGGTTCACGAGCAGATACGATATAATACGATAAGATACGGGCAGATACGAGATGTTGCGCTCAATAATTGGTGTTCATGATTAGTTACGAGTTCCTGCATTATCGACACGATTGCTGCACGATTATCAAGATTATATCATCGATATGCACAGTAAAATTCTTTTAATGGCTTTACAAATGGTAAAGAGATAAATAACTGCCAGAAACTTATACAATGAAAGCCAAAATTCACCCCTAGATCCCGGAATGAAAATAACTATGAGCTAAAATAAAGTTATAGACTTTGAGGTGTTGCAAACTTAGAACGTCATATAAAATAGAGAAATTTGAATGCAGCCTCACTCGTTTGACATAAGTCAGTCAGACAATCACCGCTCTCTACTACTGTCATCAATAATGGCTTAGAAATGTAGTTTTAATCGTGTACAAGTTCAAGCGAAAGAGACGATGCTCGATAGCGTCCAATCGCGGCTTGAATCGTGTAATACGTGTCCTTATCGTGAGATTTATCGCAGCACATCGCATCGAATCCTGATGAACGTGAAGAAACGTATCCAAACGTATCTGCTCGCAATGGATTGTGTCAAATCGTAAACCCTTATCGTGGTGATCGTAGCCGCTCGTACTTAATCTCAGCAGATCGGCCAGCTATATCGTAACAGATCTGGTTATCAATCGTGACTTTATCGCATAAAATCGGAACAAATCGCATCAGAACGTATGGAGTCGCATCAGCTCGTGTCTAAACCTGAAGTTTTAGAGAAGTTCCACGATTCGATACGATTGGCGAATCGTGATGATCGCAACAGATCGTGGTCTAGTGTGAAAGCCGCATTAAAGTTGCTTTATACTTCAACAATCAACATAAGGTCTGTAGAGCTTTTTATTGCGACTAACTAAGAACATTTGTACACTATATACACATTAAGCTGTGGAAATGTGACTTGCTCAAGGCCACAACAGATGACGCCCCCGACGGGGATAGAACCAGTGACCCCTCGGCCCAAAGTCTGATGCGCTACCGACTGCGCCAGCATGTTGGTTACTTTATTTGCGGTTATGCGTTCCACCAACAGCGAAGGTCATATGGAGACAGAACCTCGGTTTTTAGTCTCATCTGACAGGATAGAGAATTTCGGGATCGAACCCCTGCTTTACAAGGTACATGTAAGTGACATACATACAACCAGTGCGACACAGAGACTTCTAACTTTTACATGTAATTTAACATTTTGTGATTCGTTCTTTGTGATTAGAACATGAGTATGTCGAAATTCGACCTTCACAAGTTTTTGTCCCAGTAGGAATCACCATTGAACAGAATATCCATCTTGACCATACAGGAATTATCTCTAAGTCAATGTGGATTCAGGAAAGAAAGAAGCAATAAGATGATCTTTACATCAATAAAACATCAAGAGAAATGCCAAGAACAGAATGCAGACCAATACATGGCGTTTGTAGAGCTCACCAAAGCTTTCGACAGAGTCAGTCGTGATGGACTCTAAACAATAATAGCCAAGTTTGACTGTCCCATCCAGAATCAATTTCATGCAAACGCAATCTCATGATGGCATACAGGCTCGTGTTCAGAATGATGGAGATTTCTCTTAACCATTTCAGGTGACAAATGTGGCCAAACAGGACTGTGCGATGGCACCAACACCGTTCAGCATGATGTTTTCTGACATGTCCATGAGTGCATTATAGGATCGCGATACTGGTTTTTCAAGCAGGTCCGCTTTGGTGGCAAGTTACTATGCCCCCAACTTTGAAGAGTTGGAAGGGCATATTGCTTTTGGCTTGTTTGTCCGTCTGTCTGTCTGTCTGTCTGTCTGTCTGTCCGTGCACGCACGCACACCAGCACCGTGTGTGCGTCGAGGTCAAAACAGAGACAACCTAGCAGCTACATCCGGGAATGAAATTTCACTGCATTTTCGCGCAACTGTTATCGCGGATAGTCCTCAAGCTTGCAGAAGTCCCAGTTTGGGTTTACTCTGTTTGCTTACATGCTTTTCTATTAAAGTGAATGAAATAAATGAATCGTATACACTGTGCCAGGTTAGGGACAAGCATACAGTTGGGGCAGTGTTTCACAAACACACATTTCTAGTTCATTCTAAGAGGGTACGTTGCTAGCCAAAACTTAGGTGCAGAAAGATGTGCTAGATGAGCTGCTCAATGCAGATGACACGGATAAGAATGCCAGTTCCGATGCAAAATTGCAAGGTGCAATGGATCAAGTTTCACATTCATGTGATAGATAAGACCTTACAGTTAGCACAAAAAAGGAAAAGGCGTACAAAAACCACCTGGAAAGCCCGAACAATGAAACGAAAATCACTGTAAATGTTCAAAAACTGAAAGTTGTTGATAAATTCTCCTACCGGGGAAGCACATTCTACAGGACAGTGCACACTGATGATGAAATCACTGCCAGAACTGCAAAAATCAGTGTTGCTTTTGAAATTTTATACGGCGAAGAATCTAATTCTGTCATAAAACTTTGAATTACAGAAATGCAGTTTTGTCGACAAGATCCGCATGGCCAAAAACGCAGACTTTGTGACTTTACGTTTTCATGCCCCCAACTTCGGAATAAGTTGAGGGGGCATATTGGTTTGGGTCTGTCCGTGCAGTTCAGTCAGTCAGTCAGTCTGTGATGCGTGGGTAACGCTTAGCATTCGGTCAGGAACTGTTAGAGCTAGGATCTTGAAATTTGGTATGTAGTTTGTATATGAAAATTAAGAGGACCCGTATTTTTTCTTTCAGGTAAATTCAAGGGGCTAGGGGCCCATTCTGTGAGAGTTATTTCCCTTTTTAATTCTAGATAAAGTGAATAGATAGTGGGTACCTTGTGTGCGCAACTCCTCCTACAGTTTTATTCCGATTCTTTTGAAACTTTACAGATGTTGTGACCATGCTTTGAAGATATGCATGTTGTTTGGATATAATCCTCAGATTGATTTTTGTTACTTTTTTCGCAATTTGAACTTACATGTAGCCATTTTTCGGGCATTTTGACAATGAAAGTGAATGTGCAGTGGGTACCATGTGTGCGCAACTCCTCCTACAGTTTCATGCCAATTCATTTAAAACTTTACATGTGTTATGGGCATGGTCTGAATTAAGATATGCATGTGGTTTGGATATAATCCTTGGATTATTTTTTGTCATTTGTTTCACAATTTGAACTTAGTCATTTTTCGGGCATTTTAGTGAATGGATAGAGGGTACCTTGTGTGCGCAACTCCTCCTACAATAATTATTTAATACCGATACTTTTGAAACTTTGCAGACATTGTGACCATGCTTTGAAGATATGCATGTGGTTGGGATATACTCCTCAGATTAAATTTTGTCACTTTTTTTTTTACAATTTGAACTTAGTCTTTTTTTGGACATTTTTACATCTTGAAAGTGACTTGCCAGTTGGGGGCATAGTGTTTCATAAACACATTCATTTTCTAGTTTGACAGGCATTATTCCAAATTGAAATAGCATACGGTGACGAACAAGAGATATATCTTTATCTGTTAGTAAGAGGAAAAGTCTGTAGGTGGCATTCCGCTGGTTAGTACAGCGGAAAGAATTAGTATTTAGATTATTTTGCAGTAGTCTGTAGTTGACTGTCAATACCTAGAAAGTCGTTTCGAAGGATCTGGTGAATACCAATGAGGGATACAACAACGAGGCCTTGTACTCCTGTTTTTGAAAAACAGACACAGACGTACCAGTCGTAACCCGTGCATTTTTAGGTTTGTCTCTGTTGAATTTACCTTCTGCTCTTTTCGCATTCTTTTTAACAAGAGGAAATCTGCCTCTTGTTTTCTATTTTCGTTTTTTCGTTTACTTCTGGCAGAAGATATTTTTCTTGAAATGGAGGTAGCGACTTTTTTATGTACTTCTTAGACAAATTAGTATCCCTGCTACTAATAATCTAAGACTTATTTATGTATAAATGCTTTTAACTGTGATATGAAAATATGCTCATGACTTTTTTATTCTGCATGTCAGTATTTAATTTTTATTTTTTTTCAGCTTTATTAACTTAGTTTGTATACATGTTTTAATAGCAAGAATCTTTTGTGCTTATGTGTTAATGCTTCATTGTCTTCTTTTTACTAAAATGCATAACTCTTTTTACAGCTGTTTTACAATTGTTGCTTTACATCATGTTTTGTCGGGAAATAGCTATCACAGCTAATGTTATTTGTTATATGTATCCGACGTAAAATAAAGATTCTTGTATCTTGTATCTTGTATCTCCACCCAAGGTTTTATACAGTGGCAGTAGTGCTTGACCGCTCTTAAAGGATCTCAGTTTTAATTTTTATTTATATGCCATGGTTTCTTACATGTACATCTTAGTTCCGGATCAAATTTCGTAGTAAAACAATTCGACGATTTATTTTGGCGGTTGCGATCAAAAGTTGCATTTCTATCTTTTGATACTGAGTCGATCAATTTCTGATCATCACCGCAGGTGAATCTTTTTTGTCTAGTATATAATGTCATCGGTCTTGTCTTAAATGTGTATTGTACTCGTTCCCTTTCGTTCCTGTTGAAACTTAGCCGGATGGCTACCTTGTTGGGAAAGAGCTAGTCATTCTGCTCTTCAAGTGTGTTGTCGGAAAATGTTTTGTTGTGTTTTATGTATTTTCTTTCCCACCCGCTGTCTATGTTGGGACTTTAAATTTAATTGCATCGATTCCTGGTCCCTCTATTCTTACTTTATATAGACTCGAGGATATGGACTAGGAGTTAAAACATGATGACAATTGTTCACAGTACGGGTAGATACTTAATTATTGTTCTGTGGTTAGAATGAGGAGATTATGAAATCATTAGGTATCTGAAGTACATGTAAGTGATTAATGCACAATATTCTATTTATAACTTAAGGAAAGTCATAATCACATTTTGTCAATGCGTGAGAGCTCTATTATTTTGCGTCTGATTATAGAATGGGTATGCTTCACGGCTCCTTGATGTCGGCTATAAACATCGTCTACGTACATAAATAGATTTGGAATGAAACAGTTATATTGGTGGAGTCTATTTAAGGGACCATTCCAGGGGTTTGGGGAGCTGGTAGAGCAAAAGATTTTCAGGGAGCTGGGAGATTAATATAAACTATTCAAACCCGACTGGGGAGCAAGCAAAACGACTAGGGGTTTTCAGCAGGGGTTAAGAAAAACACTTAAGGGCGCTAGGGAGAAAGGTATTTTTCATTTCAGGGGGCTAGGAGCTAAGACCCATAGAACGGCCTCATATTGGAACTGCTACTCAATATATCAAATCAAATCAAATCAAATATCTTTATTGGTTTTAAAATCCAGAAACAGGATTGTTATCAACTACACGTAAACTTACATAATACTAAACATATAAACAGCAAATGATTAAACATGCATTACAAGTATCTATGATTGACTTAATACAACATTTTATGGTATTTATCTGTCATAATGACTGGAATGGTATCTATGATCTTAATAATATACAAGTCAGACTAGGACAATAAAAGATATCTATGACCAACTTAATACAACATTTTATGGTATCTATAACCAAATTAATGACTGGGATGGTATCTATGACCTTAATACTGGAATGGTATCTATGACCTTAATAATATACTACTCAGACTAGGACTATATAAGGTATCTATGACCAACTTAATATATCATTTTTATGGCATCTATGACCAAATTTATGACTGGAATGGTATCTATGACCTTAATAATATACAACTCAGACAAGGACTATAAAAGGTATCTATGACCGACTTAACACAACATTTTATGGTATCTATGACCAAATTTATGACTGGAATGGTATCTATGACCTTAATAATAATACAACTCTGACTAGGATTTAACAAATTAACCTAAACGAAGCAAACATTATCAATGCCAATGCAAGTATCTGGTATATCTGAACAATTGAATCAATCATTAAAATTCACAAATTACATTCCCATGGTATCTATGAACAGATGTGTGACTACAAAAAAGTAACTATCACAGATGTAATAATACTAAAATTGTGGAATGATATCTATGAAACAAAATATTTCAATAAAACTAGTACATACCAATTTAACCTGTACGAAATCTAAATTTTGCCTATAGTTTGTGATGTCTATGACCAGGCAATACCAGAAATGAACAAATTATATCAATTAGAGACAGTAACATTATCTTTTAAATCTTCTCTAATTTTAAACATCTTGTGAATATGGGCAATGCATATACTAAGCACGTCATAGTCTTTATTCTGTAAAATGAATCTAAATTTTTCAGATTCACCCATATTTATGAAAGATGGAATAGCCTTTTCCAACTCTGTGAAAAACAGTATTCTTTGGTCATTTAAAGATTGGCACTGTAGTAAAAAATGAGATTCTGTTTCTATATCAACTTTACACAAAGGACGTAATCGTTCGATAACAGCTTTATAATACCCTTTTCAATTTGGAGACTATGTGCACTAACACGAAATTTTGCAAAAGATGTAATATATTCCTTAGGCAAATCATTTATTTGCAAACACATTTCTTTATCATACTTAACTTTAAAAGTTTTAAATGTTCTAAGTTTATTACCATTTACAGAGCCAGAATCGTCAAAAATACTTTTTTTTCCAGTATTGTATGTATAATTCCTTCAACTTGATACAAACAGCATATTTCAATTTATTCTTGGAAAATGTTGTACGATTAATCCATACATGTTCAAATCCAATTATACTCATCATTACGAAAACATGCCCATGCAATATAAAGAATTTTTTTTCAGTTGTAAAATTTGAAAAAAATCAGAAGAAAATTTTTGATATTTTTCTTATTTTTGCTCAAAACATAGATTGTGGGTACACGTTAGAACCGCCTCGGCGAGGCGGTTCTAACGAGTACCCACAATCTATGTTTTAGAGCAAAAATAAGAAAAATAGGTATACCCCTGCAAACCCCAGTTTGGCTATATAAAAGTGGGGTATAAGGGGGTATATATTACACGGACATGTTTTCCTGATGTAAACAGTTTAAATTTACTAGCAAAACCTTTGGAATAAGACAAACTATCACTATAGTTTTGATAAGCATATGTACTTTGATCTAGATTCACCAGATGAGTCCAAAAACTCAGAGAGCTTTTTAGACCATAAACAGCCAGTGGGAAGATTCCAAATTCTGATCTTACTGCATGCTTATGATACAGTATGACATCATAATTTTGGTAGAAAAGTCCCATAAACTAGAGTCGACGCCCATCAGTGACCATTGATATTGACTGGATCGTTAATCAGTAAATCAATAAAATATCCCTACTCATACTATCTTCTGATACTGAGTCGATCAATTTCTGATCATCACCTCAGGTGTGGGGTGGGTGGCTAAATTTATAATTTAGTCAAAGGAAAATAAAACATTTGGGGTGGACCATTAAAACTATTTACAAGATATAGATGAGAGGCATACTAAAACGCATGCCTCTGAGCTAATGATTTAAATAGAAGCCTTAAATTCCTCAATGGTCTTAGATAGGACCACTGAAGAAGGGAGACTATTCCAAACCGGAATAGTTCTGGGGAAAAAGGAATTTTTCAGGGCATCACTATAGGCAAATGGTCTTGTGTATTGTGATTCATGTGATGCCCGAGTATGCCTTAGATTGGGTGCCGGGGTCAGGTATTTGTCTTTATCAAGAGACACTGTACCAGAGTGTATCTTGTAGAAGAAGGTTAAGGAGGACCGCTCCCTGCGAGACTCCAGGGATGGCCACTCAAGTTCGTCTAGCATTTCACCGACGCTACTGGTGTTCCTCCATCGCCTGCAGGTCCACCGGGCAGCAGTCCTCTGCACCTTCTCCACCTTCTCAATCTGAGTTTCATGATAGGGATGCCAAATAGGAGCTGCATACTCAAGTTGAGGCCGAACCAATGTTTTGTATGCAACTTCCTTAGTATGCCTAGGTGCCAGTGCCAAATTGCGCCGAAGAAAACCCAAAGTCTTAGATGCCTTGCTTGTAATTTCAGAAATGTGTTGACCCCAATCAAGATCATCTGTGATAGTTAAACCGAGGTATTTAGCGGACTGAACCTGTTCTAATGTTTGCTGATGCAGTGTGTAATTGAAATCTATATGCCTGCTTATCTATCTATCTTCTGATACTGAGTCGATCAATTTCTGATCATCACCTCAGGTGTGGGGTGGGTGGCTAAATTTAGAATTTAGTCAAGGGAAAATAAAACATTTGGGGTGGACCATTAAAACTATTTACAAGATATAGATGAGAGGCATACTAAAACGCATGCCTCTGGGCTAATGATTTAAATAGAAGCCTTAAATTCCTCAATGGTCTTAGATAGGACCACTGAGGAAGGGAGACTATTCCAAACCGGAATAGTTCTGGGAAAAAAGGAATTTTTCAGGGCATCACTATAGGCAAATGGTCTTGTGTATTGTGATTCATGTGATGCCCGAGTATGCCTTAGATTGGGTGCCGGGGTCAGGTATTTGTCTTTATCAAGAGACACTGTACCGGAGTGTATCTTGTAGAAGAAGGTTAAGGAGGACCGCTCCCTGCGAGACTCCAGGGATGGCCACTCAAGTTCGTCTAGCATTTCACCGACGCTACTGGTGTTCCTCCATCGCCTGCAGGTCCACCGGGCAGCAGTCCTCTGCACCTTCTCCACCATCTCAATCTGAGTTTCATGATAGGGATGCCAAATAGGAGCTGCATACTCAAGTTGTGGCCGAACCAATGTTTTGTATGCAACTTCCTTAGTATGCCTAGGTGCCAGTGCCAAATTGCGCCGAAGAAAACCCAGAGTCTTAGTTGCCTTGCATGTAATTTCAGAAATGTGTTGACCCCAATCAAGATCATCTGTGATAGTTAAACCGAGGTATTTAGCGGACTGAACCTGTTCTAATGTTTGCTGATGCAGTGTGTAATTGAAATCTATATGCCTGCTTGGATGTAGCCGCGTCACCCTCATTGAATGACATTTGCTAACATTGAATTTCATTTGCCAATCCATTTCCCATTTGGCCAAGCTATTCAGGTCATCTTGTAAAATTTGACAATCCAATGGTGACTTGACATTTCTGTATAAAACACAATCATCAGCAAATAGCCGAACAGATGACCTGATGTTGTCAGGAAGATAATTAATGAAAATAAGAAATAGGACCGGTCCTAAGACCGATCCTTGTGGGACACCAGAAAGAACCGGGACTGGATCTGAGGCACGGCCATCTAATACCACTTTTTGAGAGCGCTCAGAGAGCCACGAGTCGATCCACTTATGTGTAGATCCTCTAATCCCGTAGAAGTCAAGTTTGTATAATAACGCAATAATGCTTGGATGTAGCCGCGTCACCCTCATTGAATGACATTTGCTAACATTGAATTTCATTTGCCAATCCATTTCCCATTTGGCCAAGCTATTCAGGTCATCTTGTAAAATTTGACAATCCAATGGTGACTTGACATTTCTGTATAAAACACAATCATCAGCAAATAGCCGAACAGATGACCTGATGTTGTCAGGAAGATCATTAATGAAAATAAGAAATAGGACCGGTCCTAAGACCGATCCTTGTGGGACACCAGAAAGAACCGGGACTGGGTTTTCAGATCTGGTTAAATCACAAGCACCGAGCTGTCCCGGACTAAGCTGGTTTTAGGCCGAGATGACCCGGAACTGTAGCACACGATTACCATGTAAATAGTGCACGGAACGAATTCCAGATCTGTCATAATTTCACAGCATTGACAACCCGCTTAAATTTGTTGCGTAAACCGCTTTAAATTGATTGTCAGTTCAATTTGTATGTAGAAATGGAATGTCTTTATCTTTTAGTTCCATGTCTGATAGCAGGGTTTGCATGGTACCGCTACAGAGGTCTAGAATACATCTTGATACACTACAGATGGGTGTTTGTTTGCTTGTTTCTACTGCCACTTTCTGTGCTGTTTGAGATTTACTTATATATTAGGACATGGGTTATTTTCAAAATGCACTCAGCCCCACAGATGCATGACAAGAAAGTCAAACATGTTCAAGATCAGGTTAGTATGTCTGCTCTGTCTGATGTCCGTGAGGGTCAGAGGGTGTAAGGCCCCAGGTGTATGGTAGTATACGAAGATATAGATAGATAGTAATCCTTTTGTTGTTTAGTCAAGTTAGCTGCAAATTTTGTAGCTGTCTTAGTATTGTCTACAAACTCATTTCTAAATTAGAACTATATAGTCAAGTATAAGTACATTTCCACACACACTCCATGTAATACTCTTCTTGAGGTGTATGGAGTACCTTCAGATTCAGTGTACATTTCAGCACATGCTGATGAATCGGCCTTCTAACTGAATTTTTGATAACTGATTGTTTATTATTTGAAAATGATCATTTGGGCATGATATTTTAGATTAATGGCTGACAATTCTGATTAACTTTAATGTACATGTAGGTGCAGATGTAGTTATCATTTGGTCTGTCTAGAGTAACAGCGATTGAGTTGGTGTCATTTAAAAAGTATTCAGCATAATTTGAACCTAGTATGTTCCAGTGTCTTTAAATGCTGACCATGTGGATTTGGTTTGGTAGTAGCACAACCCTGCCAGATGGCATATAAAAACCTATTAACATTTATTCAGCTAGGCTTATATAATACAGTGGGTCCAATAAAAGTACTGATTGATTATGTTCTAGGTTAAAGCATGGCGAGCCGATGGCATGAAGTCAGTGATGTGTACAGCCAGACCTGGCTGGATGAATGTCAGTTTCAGGAAAGGTCTTTATAAACGTACAATGAAAAACATTGAGATCAACCTAATTGACATTTTGGATGTGGATACTAAGAACCAGACAGTGAAAGTTGAGCCTCTGGCGACCATGGGTCAGGTGACAGCTATGCTGAACCCCCTGGGATGGACTCTTCCAATAGTTCCTGAGCTGGACGATCTTACTGTTGGTAGGCAACTTCGAAAAGGAGAAATCAATAATTTATTGCTGTCAACTTTTGTTGTCATTTTGATTATTTTTGTAAAATATTGCTTTCATTCACCGTGGTATTGCTGTATGTTGATGACTGATCTTGTTTAAGGGCAGTAGCAGCTAATATTCACACCCATTATCAAGTTGTTTTTTTTTTATAGGAATTATCATAGACAAAAAACTTTCAGATGAATAGAGTGAGACCAATACTGTTACATTTCTAGAGTGACAGTATGGCTCTATTCTAACCCTGCCTTCTGTTTGTCTATAGGTGGGTTGATTATGGGTGTTGGTGTTGAGACATCTTCTCACAAACATGGTCTGTTCCAGCACACCTGCTTAGAGTATGAGGTGGTCCTAGCTGATGGGAGTGTTGTCACCTGCTCAGAGGTAAATCATCTCAATAATATCTTTCTAAGCTGCTGTGCAACATCAATAGACCAATTTAAATATTGTCTCTACAAATCTATAGGGTCAATGACGAGGCTTGAATAGCCGAAACCGCGGTATGGGCCATCACATTTCTCGAAAATATGCTCACTGCTCTTAAAGGAATGGATTCGGAACCGCATAAGACGCCGTATGTATACGTAAAATACCATCATAAATTCATTCCTGGTACAAGAGAATGCATATCGGGTTTGTTACGCAAAATATTCGTATTCAAAGTTGGGAAACCTTCGTTTTTTCCTGCATCTGAGTGAATCGCCATCTTTATCGGGTATGGTTACCGGTTTGTCGATAATAACACGGTGAACGCGGTAACCAGTATAAAGCTGTGACGTCACTCACTCACTTTCTCTTTTAGCAGCTCATTTCAATTGCAAGACGTTCAAATATTCTCGCGATAATTTCGTTATTTTATTTTGTATTTGTGGATATTTTCTACGTTTAACTTGACAGACGGGTTTATGTGATAATACCGGAGATAATTTTTACCGAAGATGCCTCAGTGCCAGGCGATTTACTGTAAAAACAAGCCACAGAAATAAGGTAAAAGTTTTTTTTCCAGATACCTGTCGTCGGCTTTTCGCTTCCCCCAAAGCGATAAAAAATCTTTCACTAATTCTTATTAATAATCCAGTTTGAACGGAATGGAATTACTGTTACATGTATCTACGCACGGTAGTTTTTATTCCGAATTTTGGCATTTCACATACAATTCGTCAAAGAATCGCGCACAATAGAAAAAGAATAGGAATTCGCAAGTTTTTCATCCATTTTATTCCAAAACGGAATCGGTACACACTCAAGGGGTAATCTTACTTTTTTTTTTTTTTTTTTTTTTTTTTTTTTTTTTTTTTTTTTTTTTTTACATATTGATTAATTTGTTATCTATTTTATTAAATTTATAATCGGAGGTGATAAAAAATCTTTCACTAATTCTTATTAATAATCCAGTTTGAACGGAATGGAATTACTGTTACATGTATCTACGCACGGTAGTTTTTATTCCGAATTTTGGCATTTCACATACAATTCGTCAAAGAATCGCGCACAATAGAAAAAGAATAGGAATTCGCAAGTTTTTCATCCATTTTATTCCAAAACGGAATCGGTACACACTCAAGGGGTAATCTTTTTTTTTTTTTTTTTTTTTTTTACATATTGATTAATTTGTTATCTATTTTATTAAATTTATAATCGGAGGTGAACCGCCCATCACTAATTGTTTTCAATGCGCATGCGTTTCTAATTTGTTAACCACCAATCCAGAAAAGATTTTCATTCATGCGGATAATTATTTTTAGCATGTGAAACGGTAAACACGCCTCAAACGGTCAGCTGACCTGTCAACAATGACTGCAATCAAAGTTGTTTACGTAAAGACACGCTATCAAAAGATGCGACCGCCATTCTTTAAATCGTTTGATCACAATTATAAGTTGTTTACATAAAGACACGCGCCATCAAAAGATGCGACCGCCATTCTTTAAATCGTTTGATCGCTATTATACGTATGAAAGATTATCGACTACCTAACTATCGTTACATAATTTTGATTGGATTTACATCATAAAGGTGCGAAATACACTCGGATGGATGTCTCTAAGATGCTTTTTTGGCTCATAGACAACAAAACACAGGTACATGTAAATATTGGGACGTATCGCGGCAAAAACAACTTGCGCCCCGGGAATCACCACTGAGGAAAACATGTGTCTGAGCCCAGATTTACTCGTCCTGGGACGCCGGGTCCTGCGTCCGCGAGATCCCTGTGACAGAGTTTTTTTCTGTTCTTCTTTTTTTTTTTTCTTACCTTAATGTGGGAATTTTATCGATAAAATGAAGTGGAGTACGATCGCTTGTAAATGGCTCTCAACCGAAAGTGAGTGAGTGACGTCACAGGTAAACAAATATGGCGGCAACCTTCGTGATTCGAGACGCATTTTAGCGTAATTTTCAAACGATGATTGTGTACTTATTATGGGGTAAATCGGTGGAAATTGATTTGTAACACGTACTGTAACATCTAAATGAATATGTACAGTGCCAAATATGCGTTTCCGAATCGATTCCTTTAAAGGATCTCAGTTTTATTTTTATTTGATAGTAATTTTTCGCCCAGGTTGTACATGTAGCACATCATAAATTATCAGTGGAATAAATTAGGGTTGTGATTAACTTAAATACAAGTTGATCCTGAGCATATTGCTATGCCAAAACATATAATTATATACTGGTATTTCTGAAATCATAACATCATTATGCTAAAATGTGAATTTTTCCAACAGAAAGAGAACCCAGACCTATTCTACGCCATTCCATGGTCCTATGGCACCCTCGGCTTCCTGGTCTCTGCCGTGATCAAAATTGTCCCTGCCAAGAAATATGTAAGAATGGAATACTTCCCAGCTCATTCTAAGCAACAGATGATTCAGCGGTTTGAGCAGGAAGCCAAGAGACAGACTGGTAATGAGTTTGTGGAATGTTTGGCTTTCTCTGAGGAGACTGGGGTAGTAATGACAGGGAACCAGACTGAGGAGGCGGAGCCTGATAAGGTATTGACCATTTACTGATGAGAACTACTTTCAGAGGACTCTATGCATATTGAAACTTTATTAATGGATCCTTTGCATTAGAAAACCAACAATTTTGGTTTCCGACCTGGTGGGACAAAAACCAGTCTGTACAGTCACAGAAGCAAGCTAGAAGCTTGAAATTTTGGGTTAAAGTAGAAGAGGTATTGTACGTACTACCTGTGCAGCAAAAACAAAGACAATGATCAGCTGTGCAGTAACTGCACAGCTGATCTGCGCCTTTGTTTTTGCCTAAGCATTTTGTTGGTTTTCTCATGCAGTGACTCAATAGACAATGGTTAAAATGTTGTATAACAATTTAGTACCTGCTGGTGCTCCTACTGGTATTGGTAGTGAATACAGAATTATTACAATTTCATAAGCAGTAAGTCTGAGTTTGATCCATGTGTCTGACACATTTTTTCATGAAAAGGACATTCTATCTTGGATTTATAGGGAGAATAAGTTGCCTTCTGTGTCACAATATTGTACTTTCAACAGTGGTAAACTGTCTACTTGCTGATACCTGAAAATAATATGGGAACATAACCCAACTGTTTCAGCATGGTCTATGTTGTTTAAGGTGGACTTGAAATAGAAATTCAGACAAGTACATATACTTTACCGTAATTACTTTTTTTTCTACTTGAAAGTAAAATTGTCTATTTCAGATCAATCCCTTTGGTTATTTCTGGAAGCCATGGTTTTTCAAGCATGTTGAGGGGTTTCTGAAGAAAGGCTCAGCTGTAGAATATATTCCACTCAGACATTACTACCACAGGCATTCAAGGTCACTCTTCTGGGAAATACAGGTACTGTAATGACAATTGAGCCTGTGCTTTAGAATTCCAACAATATGGGGTTCCGACCAGGTCTGATACAAACCGGTCTGCACTGTCACAGAAGCAGGCTTGAAGCTTGAAATTTCAGATTTAAGAAGAAGAGGAAGTGTAGTATCCATGTAGCAAAAACAAAGTGCTGATCAGCTTTGCGGTCACCGTGAAGCTGATCTGCGTCTTTGTTTTCACATATGCAGATTATTGGTTTTCCCATGCGGTGGGTCAATTAATAATCAAACAGGTGAATGTGGGGAAACAGTGGAACCCAGAGATCACAGTTAAGCATTTATAACAAAGCATATTGTTCATATTATTTTAAAGTGATTGTAAAAGAGTGTGTGTCAACTCAGCAAAGTTTTTATAGTGCACAAGGAAACAGATATATTTTATGAAGACTAAAAACATAGGAAATTGATATTATTTTGTATATTTGAAGTTGGTTTGGACTTGCTATGTAGCTAGTTTATATATAATCCTGCACTGAGGTTATTAAGTATATTATAGTTTGTTTTACATACACTTCATACATGTGATATCTCCCGATCTTGTCGGGTTTTCCCGATTTTGGGCTTCCTAACCCGATTTTCCCCCAATGAGCACAGTAGGGCCCAAATCTCCCGATTTTAGTATTTGCCTATCCCAATTTTTCGGCAATGTTCCATTTTCAATTTTGCAGTAATATACGGTGCGTGTTATTGATCATTGACCCGATAAATACCTTGAGACAATGCAGAATAGATGACATGTCACTTTACTGGGTAATTGGCAAAGTGAGAAGGGATTAATGATAGGACAAATTGTCAGTCCTCACTTTTCAGGACATCATACCATTTGGTAACAATCCAATCTTCCGCTACTTATTTGGCTGGACTGTACCACCCAAGATATCACTACTAAAACTCACCCAAGGGGAGACAATCAAGAAGATGTATGAAGAGCACCAGATGATTCAGGACATGCTTGTCCCCCTTGACAAACTTGGGGAGGCTCTTGGGGTGTTCCATAGGGAGGTGGAGGTAAGACACAAAGACAGGGATGAAGTATGCATTTGATTTTTTAAACAATTTTAAAATTAAGAAATGGATGCAGGTCACATATACCTGACTATTTGGCTTACATCCTTTGGTTTTAACATTGATTGGTCAATGCATGGCACACATGTTCCGATGTAACATTGAACTTAGAAGGATAGTCATTGGAGTCTAAAACTGCCCTAGTTTAGCCCATAAATCATAATAATGTAAACAATGATTTCAATCAATCTTTGGAATGCAAACATTTGAAAGAAATTTTTTTGTTTGTGTGTGAGGTAGTACTGATGAATAGATAGACAAATCTGTCATTGTCTGTGACTTATCGTACCTGAGATTCATCTGGCCCCATTAGTGTTTGCGTTAGATTACCAGCCTGTAATTACACTGATACTATAAATATCTTGTGAATTTCAGATATATCCCCTGTGGCTGTGCCCCTTCAAACTGTACAATCTCCCCGGGATGATCCACCCTACAGGGAACAAGGACGAGTTCTTTGTGGACATAGGGGCCTATGGGCCACCAAAGAAACTGCCATTTGATGCTATACCTACAACTAGGAGGATAGAAAAATATGTCAGAGATGTGAAAGGGTATGCCGATAAATGATTTTTATAGAGAAATGAAAATAAAAGAGAAGTAAACCTTTGAAATAACTTCTAAGCATGTTTAAATTAAACAGGATTGGCTTTACAAGTCAAAGTGATATTCTGAATAGTTAAAATGAGTATGCAAGAGTTTTACAAAATGATCTGAGCCGCTGTATAAGAAAACCAGCAATCCGCATATGCGAAACCAAAGGCGCAGATCAAATGTACAGTAACTGCACAGCTGATCAGCGCCTTTGTTTTCGCTACACAGATAGTAGAGTCCTTCTTCTTAAATCTGAAATTTCAAGCTTCTTGCCTTTTTCTATGACTGTACAGCCGGGGTTGTGTCAGACCTAGTCAGAAACTTAAATTGTTGGTTTTCTCATGCGAAGGCTCATTTAGAATTGAAACATGCCTTTTGGAAGGTGTTTTTAAGAATCACATTTTCTTGTTGATATAATAAAATAATTTGTCAGATAACAAACAATTATTGTACTTTACAAGATATATATCAATTTTGTTTGCCAAAATTTCAAGCAACTCTACTTTTGCCAAGATGATAGTTTTCTCATTTCAAGGGGAGCAGTATATGATGTTTTTGGATGGACATTGTTTGAGTAGTTTTGAAATGAAAAAAAAAAAAATGTTTGTTGTTGTTATTAGTGGCATAGTGTATGAAGGCTACATTTCACCTTCCTGAGCTGCATACACTTTCTTGACTTTACAAAAACTTGCCCATGCAATGTAGAGATTTTAAAAGTTGTAAAAAAAATGAAAATGTTCAATAGAAAAATTTGATATTTTTTCTTATTTTTGCTCCAAACATAGATTGTGGGTACACATTAGAACCACCTGGGCTAGAAAGTTTTCATTCTTTACAACTAAAAATCTTTATATTGCATGGGCATGTTTTTGTAATGATTTCTTTTTTCAGCTATCAGATGTTGTATGCAGACACTTACATGACTCTTGAAGAGTTCCGTGAGATGTTTGACCACACATTGTATGACAAGATGAGAAAACAACTGGACTGTGAGAAAGCTTTTCCGGAGGTGTACGGCAAAGTGAACAGGAAAGTTAGAGATTAGTCTTTTCATCACAGACATAATGAAAGTTCAGTTCTTGGAGCCCTCTTCTTTGTTTGCTTTATCATTTTGACGTTTTGAATAATTTGATACACCATCATTAAAATGTTGCCTTTAAGATGAGAAAATAACTTTACGTCAGAAAGCATTCTAGGGATAGTATGACAAATCATTGGCAAATTTACTGTAATAATTCAATTTACTGTAACAATTGGATAGTGTAATAATTCAAACTGCTTAGCAAACAGTGTAGGCACATATCAGAATGCTCAAATCAGATTGTTTCCTGAGAATCAATAAGAACAGGCATGTTGGGTACACTTTTTGCTCAAAGCCTATGTGTTTAACACGACGATGATGATGATGATGATGATGATGATGATGATGATAGCAAGTTGTAATCAAAATAATGTTACTTGTTATGAACCACATTGAGCCATTGTTTAACTTAATCACAATGTTTTAGTTTTGGGGTGAAAAATGAACTGACTAGAGCCTTCAGAACCAGCTGTGATGTCTCAATTTCCAATTTTATTTTATAGATACATGATACACACTTTCATTTTATATATACATATACAGCTAAACTACATTTGTACATAGGATATACATGTACATGTAGTAGTAAACTACCAGGAAAATTTTACAACACGTAAATATTTGTTGAAGAGAAAACAAACATCATGCATCATCATGTAATTGCTTACTGTGTGTACACATACATGTATCTAGGGCATTTTTGGTGTTATTGAAAGCATATTCAATACTGCACCTGTCACTTGTATATTAATGTTTGATGATATTCAAATCGCAACAATCATTAGCCTGTGTGTATTTGTTTTGATGTTTGTGTTAGATGTCTGCTTTTGAATAGTTTAATATTGTTTTATACTCATCAAAAGAAGTTTTGCACCAATTAATATTTTTCTCATTTTAAAATAATGTCTAGTATAGACATTTTTCAAATAAACTTTTAAAACTGAATACCATCTTAAAGGGCTGGACTTCCTGAATGACAAATCAATATTTCTTGTTAAAAAGATTAAATAAAAATGTGCAAAAATGCATGTTTTTGAAAACACCAAAATTTGGGATGCAGCAAAAAGCCCACATCTTTATTTCTGGGCTTCCAAACCCGAATTCGTTTCACATCCTCATTCGGGATACTGTAAGCAATTGTTTAAAGCAAAAAACTAAAAATTGAATTTCTTTGACAAAAACACTATTTTTGACCAAAAATAACGATTTTTGAGATTTTGTTTAAATTCTCAGATAAAGCTTAGTAACTCATCTCTCCAATAAAATGGGTTGTTTTTCTTTCAAACACAGCATGCAACACCCATTAATGTTTAACTGAAAGTACTGGTTTTCAACCCATCCAAATTCAGAATTTTTAAAAAGCTGCATGTCAAAAAAGTCCTCATGCAACATCTGTGACATGAGATTGTCTTTAACAGAAAGAAAACAGACGGCAACTTTTGGTGTCAAAACATCTCATAATGGTCAAAAATTGAAATGAATTTTGATTTTACTCATTTTTACCAATATTTATCATTTTTTCTCAAAAATTGCAATTTTATCCAAAAATGATTTTTTACTAAGGTTTTGAGATTTTTTAAATTGTTTTTAGGCTTAATCATTAGCTTTGGAGCTCTTGTGTGTAAATTTGGATACAAAAATGTGTTCTTGATGCTGTGGCATTTTTTGTGGAATTTTTTCGATTTCCAATTTTCAGCATTTACAGAAAATTGGAATTTTCAATTTTTCCTCAAATCGTTTCAAATTCAAAAAGCTAACTTTAAAATTTGTTATTAGTTAAATTGTAACTTAAAAATATGAAAAAATCTAAATGGTGCAAAACTTCTTTTGATGAGTATATATTGTCTTTACACACGAATATTTATCAGAGATGTATTCTAATTTCATTTCATATCAATTTTGTGACTGCCATACTTTGGCTACATTAAAGGTTATATTTATAAAGCATTCTGTGCATACAGAAAATACTCATGTGAAACAAACAGTCAAACAATGTGACACATTTGTTACCTGTATAATGTATCAGGGTTAAATATCAATACAGTCAACCCTCTTTATAGCGACACTGTTTGTTCCCAGGAATATTTGACGTTAAAGTGAATTTGCTGTTATAAAGAAATTCTGGATTTCGGAACCAAAATCATTTGAAAAAGAAAGCCATATACCTCATAAGAATGAATGTAATTATTCCAATGCTGTTATTTAGCACTCAAAATAAATAGTGAACAGAAATCTTATTTTTTAAAAAGAAGACTAAATTATTATTATTAATATTATTATAAATATCATCTTTTCAGGTGTTTTGTTTAGCATTTGTTTGTAAACAGGTGTGAATACAAACTGATCTATAATTTATTAAATCTTTTGTTGTTTTGAATAGTCAGATAAGAATGTACAAAAAGGGTGTTTGTTTCAAACAACATAATTAAATTTAATATTTTTTAAATCTGCCAATCAATTCAAACTATTTATCCTTTTAAGTTTCCTTTTTCTCTTGCTCTACAACTAATTTACAGTTATTAGTGTCTGTTTTGGTCATGTCCATAAAAAGACTTTGGGTTCAGAGCACAACATGGTGTTCAATGTCTTTATTAGATGTGTAGAGAATGACTTTACATGTTAATGAAAAATGGGCTCACACAAAGACAAATTCTGTTATAATGAATTTTTTTCACTATTAAAAATGCAAATCTGTTCCCAGAATTGACCGTCGGTGTCGTTAAGTGAATATTCTGTTATAAAGAGGGAATTTTAATGAAAATAGATCCGTTTTCAACAAATTTTCGTCGGATACTGAATATTCTGTTGTAACGAATGACGTTATAAAGAGTTTTGACTGTAGTAGAGCCTCTAAGTCAATTTGTTTGCAAGTCAGTTTGTTGTGTTGTGAGTTTGACTTAATCAATAGTGGACTATTATATCAAATTAAAACTAAAGTCCTTTAAGAGCAGTGAACATATTAATGAGAAAGGGGATGGGCCATACCATGGATTCGGCTACTTAAACCTCGTCAGTGACCCTTTAGATTTGACAGCATGGAGCCAAAGACAATTACTGTATAATAGTTTTGAAGTTGAGGATGAGGGTAGGTGGCTGTAAAGCCAGTTTTAGCACCTTGGTAATTTTACATAACAGACCATTCCAAGGTGGAACTTCTTCTGATGTTCTATTTGTTTTATGTTGATTTTTTAACAATTTGCTCCATTGCCTTAAAGTATCTTCTTTTTGTATCGGTACCTATTTGTACCACCTTGGATTTTAGGGTGGGATATTGCTTTTGATTGCTGTTCATTTCTTACTTTCAAACTTTCTTCAGAACTAGGGACCACTATGTTAAGCATTGTTTTTTGACTATAAAAGAAGAAAAAGCATATTTATATAATGACACTAAAGTGTATTTTGATACCAAAGAGATTTTAAGAAATATTTATGAATATCAATAGGTATTTTATCATGGTCTTTAAAAGACATTTTATAATCTTTGTTGTATTTGTTACATTTGTGAACTTTATTGTATAATTATAGTACAGACCAAACTTATAATATTGTTTTATCAGCCACAAGTTTGAATATACATGCACATTAAGAATATATGTATTTTATATGAGCCGCCTCATGAGAAAACCAACAATTTGCATAGGCGAAAACAAAGACGCAGATCAGCTTCGCGGTAACCGCGAAGCTGATCAGCGCCTTTGTTTTCGCTACTGGGAAAGTACAATCCCTATTCTTCTTAAATTCGAAATTTCAAGCTTTTAGCTGTCTTCTGTGGCCGTGCAGCCCGGTTTGTGTCAGATCTGTTTAAAAAACAACATTGTTGGTTTTCTCATGAGGCGGCTCATATCTCATGAAGACATCAAGTGCTATAACATGCTCTGGACAAAAGCATATGGACATCACCTTCATTTGAGCCGCCTCATGGGGAAACCATCAATGTGGTTTCCGAACAGGTCTGACACAAACCGGTCTGTACAAGCACAGAAAAGAGCTAGAAGCTTGAAATTTCGGATTTAAGTAGAAGAAGAATTGTACTATCGGAGTAGCGAAAACAAAGGTGCTGATCAGCTTCGCGGTTACCGCGAAGCTGATCTGCGTCTTTGTTTTCGCCTATGCAGATTGTTGGTTTTCCCATGAGGCGGCTCATTTATGCCAATATTGCTTTGTAAGGCAAAGGCAAAGATACAGTTTGCATACAGCAAAGATAAAATTTGCCATAAATATAGAATAAAGATAGTGGAAACTCGTTTCATCGTAAAATCAAACCAGAAGTTCTAGATTTTCATAATATATGAACTGCCTTGTGGGAAAACCAACAATGTGGTTTCCGAACAGGTCCGACACAAACCGAGCTGTACAAGCACAGAAAAGAGCTAGAAGCTTGAAATTTCGGATTTAAGCAGAAAAGGAATTGTACTATCCGAGCAGCGAAAACAAAGGCGCTGATCAGCTTCACAGTTACTGTGAAGCTGATCTGCGCCTTTGTTTTCGCATATGCAGATTGTTGGTTTTCCCATGAGACGGCTCATATGTCTTGTCTCATTAGCAGCAGCTCATTGGTGTACTATCTGATGAGATTTACAACTTATAAAGATGCTTCCATGTTATTTATAGAGATTGGAATTATGTGACAGTATCTAGCATTTTGGGTCTTGTAAAGTCAAAAGTCAGAAATTCAGATTAAACTATATCTTTCTTTATAAAAAGATTTCAAAAAGATTATATTATAGGGTTATTGCACTGATATCGGTGAATATTGTCCCGAGTTGGGATATCGAAGGACGCGAGCTTGCGAGCGTCCGTAGATATCCCAACAAGGGACAATATTCACCGATATCAGTGCGATAACCCTTTTATTATATAGCTATAAATATCTGCTTCTCATATTTGATGTTTTATTGAGAGTTTGCCTTACAAAATTGAAATATCTACACGAAGGCTGTGATAATATCCATAAGTGATATCATTTTTGCACTAGTGCAATATCAGATGATATCATTTTTGCACTGTTACTTTTCGGAAGCACATTTTGCAATTGAATCAATATTGCTGACATTTGATTTTCTTTTTTAAATTGCTTAAATCTGAAAGTGACAGACTTGAGCTAACGTTTCGGCCTAGTATGATGTCATTTTCCACGCGACGTCAGATGAAGGTGACGTCATTAGAGTTGACGCCAAAATTTTACAATTTTTCACGATGACCCTCAAGTCAAAAATTTGGCAATGTTTTATAAGAAGAATTTTTCACTTTAAGAAAGTGTGCAATATCAAGTAAGTGTGCAGATCTATATCGTCTGATATCTGCACACTTGTTACTCGGCTTCTATCCCTAAGTTTTAATCATTTGATATTTATAGCTATAATAAAAATAGTGATTAAGAGAAATGCGAAATTTGACAGAACAAGCAACATCGTGAGTTTGCCTCCTTGGTTTTTCTTAATTGACAAAAAATTAAAAGGCCATGGAAATATGTTTGAAACACTGAGTTAAAGTGTCATCTCCTATTGTCCAAATGCATTAAGGATTCCTAAAACAGAACAGAATTAGAAAGTTTAAACATTTCTTATTAGAGGGTGTTAAGAAAACAGTGAACCAATGCAACAAAAATCCAATAAGCGTTGCATGCAGTTTCATGGTGTGACGTTCCAGCAGGTTTTGTGACGTCGACATTGAACCACCACAAGATCCAAATCTTAGAGAATATCACATAAAATTTAGTATAATTATTACCATGTACTCAGTCATTGTGTGAAATATGTATAGCACAAACAAGGACTTGCTGATTTTACTGACGGCCAAGGAAGAATTTAGGCATAATCACATCGGATTTCTATAAAATTTGTGCCAAAATTATATTACAGTCAACAATTTTTTCATATTTACACTATTTTATCATATTGATAGACTTCCACTTTTTGTGTATTGTTTTTTGTCATTTTGTCATTGTTGATATTCATTGTGTGTAAAAATAAAATCAAAGCTTTTGAGAGTTGCATATTAGCCATATCCCAAGATCACTCAGCACAGCACTGTGAACAAAATTTCCCATGCAAAAAACAGAGCTTCTGTTCAGCTGTAAAAACCGAAAATTCAATTGGAAGAAATTGATGTTCTAATATTTTTCTGTGATAAAATACTAGGTGTTTGTGTAGATGAAAATCTACTATGGAATGATCAGTTTCACCACATATCAAAGAAGCTCGCATCATATTTATGGCTTTTAAGCAAGATACGGTCTTATTTGTCACCAAGCCACAGACTTTTATTCTACAATGCTTATATAAAACCACACATTGAGTATTGCAGTATTATATGGAGTAACACGTCAAATAGTAATATAAATAAGATAAACAAATTACAAAGACGAGCATGCAAACTTATCTTATCACAAGAATACAGTGGACTTGAAGAGTCATTGAAACGTCTTAATATTTTGTCATTTGACCAGTCTGTTTTTCTTAACAAGGCTAAGATTATGTATAAGGTCCATAACAATATTGCACCCAGTTATTTGCAGGAATTATTCCATATGAGAGACATAAATCTTAACAACACTGTCTCAAGTTTAAGAACAGTTGCGCAACATAATTATATTGTACCTCAACCAAAATGTAACTTATTCAAGGGCAGTCTTACCTTCTCTGGCATAATTGTTTGGAATAGTATTCCCGCAGAAATAAAAATGTCGCCGACATTAGATAACTTTGTAAAGAGATGCACTATATGGCTTAAAGATTAAACTAATCTTAAATATTTAAATGAGTCACCTCCGCTGCCATTCTCTCTCTCTCTCTCTCTCTCTCTCTCTCTCTCTCTCTCTCTCTCTCTCTCTGTCTGTCTGTCTGTCTGTCTGTCTGTCTGTCTGTCTTGTTAATTGTATGATGTTTCATTTACATGTAACCATGACATTTTGTATTTTGCTTGTATGTATTGCTTGTATGTATTGCTTGTATGTATTATGTTTTGAGGGCCCCAAGGAAGATTGGTGCTAAACCAATTGGGTTACCCTCTCTAAATAAAGTATTTACTTACTTACTTTACTTACTAGAATTGCCTCGCTGGAACCGCCTCAGTGAGGCAGTTCTATTGAGTACCCACAATCTATGTTTTGGACCAACAAAAAGAAAAATACTGTAGTTGTACCCCTGCAAGACCCCATTTTCACTACATAAAAGTGGGGTTTAAGGGGGTATTCTTTTCATGGACATGTTTTCCTTCCTGATGTTTACTTTAAGTTGTTCAGCCAATCTAAGATGGAATTAGCAGTAGGTTCCTCACAGGGAGTGTCACACACTGCAAGTTTGCAATTTGTTTGTCTATCCACTGCTTCACTCTGTGTCTCAAATTTGAAAGTTTGTCTTCTAGTTATCCATGGCTGGGTTTGGAACTTTTCAACATCTTGTCTGCAAAACAATTATATAGAAGTATTAGTACATATGTCTGTAGCTGTCCAGTCTTAGATTTATGTGCATTAGATATATACCTGAACATAAAACTCTTTTCATTTAAGTTGCACTGATAGTAGTTATGATATTTGGTGTATGTAAAGCTCCAGCCTTTGTTGAAATGCTTCTGCTTAAGTGGGCCAAGTGACTGCTTTTTATACCCCGCCACTTCAAAAAGTGTGGGGTATTATGTTATACCCTCCGCAAAAAATTTGAGTTCGAGTGTCTGTCCGTCTGTCCGTCCGTCAGCGCTTCGTTTCCGTGCTCTAACTTGAGCATTTATTGACCAGTTTTCTTCAAACTTTGTATATGAGTTTATATCAGGAAGGAGTGGTTTGGGATTGAAGATGGGCAAATTTCGTCAAATAAGTACAGAGTTATGGCCCTTGATTTACTTTAAAATTTTGTTTCCGTGTTCTATCTTCAGCATTTATTGACCAATTTTCTTCAAACTTTGTATAGGAGTTCAAATTAAGAAGGAGTGGCTTTGGATTGTAGATGGGTAAATTTCGTCAAATAAGTACAGTTATGGCCCTTCTAGCTACCCATACCCCCCCCCTCCCCCCCCAGGGGGAATTTTCTACACTATGATTTTCTAAAAGTACATTGAAAACGCTATCAAACCCTGTTTTCTGCCATCTGGAAGTGGAAGCATTTGCGTTTTATGCCATGTTTCATTATATTACCCTAAATATTCAATTTAAGAAGGAGTGGCTTTGGATTGTAGATGGGTAAATTTCGTCAAATAAGTACAGAGTTATGGCCCTTCTAGCTACCCATACCCCCTCCCCCCCCCCCCGGGGGAATTTTTTACACTATGATTTTCTAAAAGTACATTGAAAACGCTATCAAATCCTGTTTTCTGCCATCTGGAAGTGAAAGCGTTTGCATTTTATGCCATGTTTCATTATATTACCCTAAATATTCAATTTTTGCATTTTAATAATGGGGGTACACATAGAAAACTGAAGATATCTCAGTTGTTTTTTATCCTAGACCATTGAACTTGGTCTCATTTTAATCCTTATACATAGCCCTTTGATGCAATAATAAGTAATGGAAAATATCTAATTTGCTTATTCATGAATTTTCATTACAACATTAAAATGAAAAACGAAACATTTAAAAATTAATTATCCCCGTAAAAACTAATTTCAGACCTAAACTATCATTGTGGCTCATAGTTATTGTACCAATAATACTATTTGACAAATTTGTTGATGCCATGGACCTTAATGAAAATTCTCTCATTTGCATTTTCATGAATATTAATGAAAATGACGAAAATCAAAATTTACTCTATTGCCATCTAAAGGTTTGAGTGGGTTGTAGGATGTATTTTGCAACCTTAGACCAAATGTTCATGGGTGCCAATTTGGTCAGAGGATCACTTTAATGTCCATTTGAGTGATCACCCCCACCCCTGATAAGCAGAGGAATTAATGTGGTACACCTCTATTACCACATGTATCTTGGCTACTGATAGACATAGAGAGCTGAAATAGGTATCAAATGATTGCTTTGGCAATGTTTTATAATCATGTAATAAGATATATAAACAACTGGCTATCTTAATGCTCAAATATTAAAAAGAAGTTCAGATATTAGAAAAGAAACAGATAAAGGAAGGGGGTATACCATACAAAATTGCTAATATCTCAGTGACCAAAAACTCTAAGAGAGCTGAAATGTGTATCAAATGATTGTTGCGATAATGTTCTATAATCATGTGATAAGATACAGAAAGAATCTGACTTTCTTGATGTTCAAATATTGATAAGAACTTTCAATAGAAGAGAAATATCACAGAACAATGGAGGGCGTATACCTACAGATATGTTTTTATCTCGGCTACCAAAAGCCATAAAGAGCTGAAACTTATAACAAATGATTGCTATGATAACATTCTAAAACCCTGAAATAAGATACATTTACAATCAGACTTTTCTGCTGTTTTACTATTGATGAAATCAATAAATATAGTAGAAAAATCACAGGAATTGGTGGGGTATACCTATGGAAATGTTTATATCTCAGCAACCAAAAGCCATAGAGAGCAGAAATTGGTGTCAAATGATTGTGTTGACAATATTCTATAAACTTGTAATAAGATATATAAACAAGCTGACTTTTTTGTTGCTCAAACATTTAAGAAAACTTAAGATATAAGAGAAAAATCACTGTCAAAGGAAGGGGGTATACCAATAAAATTGCTAATATCTCAGTGACCAATCGCTCTAGGGAGTTGAAATTGGTATCAAATGATTGGTATGATAATGTTCTATAATTCTGTAATTAGACAAATAAATAATCTAACTTTCTTGATGTTCGAATATTGATAAGAACTTTAATATTAGATAAAAATCAAAGAAAAAAGGAGGGGCTATACCAATATAAATGTTTATATCTCAGCAACCAAATGTCCTAGAGTGCTGAAATGGGTATCAAATGATTTCTTTGACAATATTCTATAACCATGTAATAAGATATATAAACAAGCTTACTTTCTTGCTGCTCAAATATTTAAGAAAACATAAGATATGGCAGAAAAATCACTGCCAAAGGAAGGAGGTATACCAGTAAAATTGCTAATATCTCGGTGACCAATAGCTTTAGAGAGCTGAAATTGGTATCAAATGATTGGTATGATAATGTTCTATAACCGTGTGATAAGACATATAAATAATCTAACTTTTTTGTTGTTCAAATATTGATGAGAACTTTTAATATTAGATAAAACTCAAAGAAAAACGGAGGGGGTATACCAATATAAATGTTTATATCTCGGCAACCCAATGTCTTAGAGAGCTGAAATTGGTATCAAATGATTGCTATGACAATATTCTACAATCAGGTAATAACATATATAAACAAGCATACTTTCTTGTTGCTCAAATATTTAAGAAAACATAAGTTATAGCAGAAAAATCACTGCCAAAGGAAGGAGGTATACCAGTAAAATTGCTAATATCTCGGTGACCAAGAGCTCTAGAGAGCTGAAATTGGTATCAAATCATTGCTAGGATTATGTTCTGTAACAATGTGGTAAGAAACACAAATATTCTGACTTTCTGTTTTTTTCGAATATGGATAAAACTTTAAATTAAAGGGAAAAATCACAGAAAAATGGAGGGGGTATACCGATGAAAAGGTTAATAACTCAGCAACCAAAAGCTCTAGACAGCTGAAATTGGTATCAAATGATTGCTATGATAATGTTTTATAATCATATAATATGATTAATGAATACTTAAACTTTCTTATTGTTCGAATATTGACAAGAACTTTAAAAATTAGATAAAAACACAGAAAAATAGAGGGGGTATACCAACGGAAACGTTTATATCTCAACAACAAAAAAACCTAGGAAGCTGAAATTGGTATCAAATGATAGATATGACAGTTATTTATAATTATATAATAAGATATAGTAAAAAGTTGACTATCTTGTGGCCAAAATTTAAGAAAACTTTAGATATAAGAGAAAAACATAGACAGATGAAGGGAATGGACCAATAGAATTGACAGTATCTCAGCAACCAAAAGCTCTAGAGAACTGAAATTGGTATCAATTGATTGATAGGATCATATTCTATCCACAAAAAATATAAAAATAACAGAAATAATCAGATAAAAGTCATTCTGTAGGTATACCCACAGATTAATCGAAATAATCGATAACTATCGGAATCTAGCTTCTATCGGTAGCTATCGATTGGAATTTTCCACTATCGATTAATCGAAATTAAATACATGAGTGTATAGTAAAAACATTTACTAACATAAAATGTTACAAATTCAATTCATTTGTCACAATAATGCCTCCTTATGTCTGCCTTCATTTAGACTTGAATGCATTGTTAATATTCACTTATTAAAGCATCACTTGACAATCTTCACTGTTTATAGTTAGTTTTTTTTCTATGCTATGTGCTACAGCAATATTCTATCACATGGTCACTTTATCATTTGTAGAAAATGTGGCCTTAATATATTGGCTATGTTCAATTTCAATACAGAGAAGGGGCATGATGCAGTGACTTGTCACTACACTGTCAAATACTGAGCATTTTTAATCACTTCACTGGTTAATGTAAGGGGAACATACATTTCGATTGTACAATCGATAATCAATCGACTAATGTGCTCCGATAATCGATAGTGATTTTCGCGACCGATACCCAACACTAGTTTCAAGTTTTGAAAATAACAGACAGGCGACTTTCTCCAATTTGACTTATCTAGAGCTCTACACTTCAATGCAAGAGTGTTTTGATAAACTGGTCATATATCATGAAATCCGCAGTGATTTGTTTATATATAACTACATGATAGTAAAAGAGTGATGATAAAAGCAGCAGACTGGCTGTAATACTACCTGTCTTATAAGTAGATCTAAACTGAAGGTAATTAAACTGCAAGAGCTGTTGAGATAAAACAAAATCAGAGAGATTTGAGAACCCCAAAATTGGGGGAGATTTGTGGAGAAAGTCGCCAGTGTGCTAATACCCAGTTCATTTTTGCATTATTTCTCTGCGATTTCTACTTTTCATTAATATTCATGAAAAAAAACAGATGAGCTTTATATCCTTAAACACATGTATTATATGTATAAGGGTGATAGAACATGGCCATAGCATTCATTTGATTCCACATTAGTGTTCCATGTTTATCAACAGCCCAGGTACAAATGATACTATATGCACTGTTGAGAATCGTACAGATTTATGCATCGGAAGCCGCTAGTACTGTACGCACAAAACTCGTTAGCTGCTTTACACAGGTGTTCTAAATAATGCAAAAATCAATACATCTGATCATGTAAACTTCGTGAAAGACATATGTATTGAAAGGTAAGACATTTGTCTCTTCAAATTTGTTTCCATTTAGATTCACAAGTTGACCCCTTTTGTACAAAACAACAATTTCGATGCTGCATCAGTGATTTTTCACGTTTTTGCTGACGATGAGCGTCATGTTTTCGCATTTTATCATCTCCACGTTAGTTTCACGCATTTGTAAAAATATCTTAACTAAAGAAGGATTATTCACCAATGTAGATCAGTATCCGTTTAATGTTGTTATAGTGTTTTTGTAAAAATAAATTCGGTTTTGTTCTGGGACCATAGAATTTGCGACTGTACGCTTCGCTTCCAGCACTGCTATTTTGTCTGTACGATTCGCCGTGACTATCACCGTATGCATAATTCGATCTGATTTTGTCAGAAAATGTACTAACGAGATGCTGGAGCAATGATTTGTCTAATTTTGATTCTCTACTTCATCTCACCCATATGCATAAACATTTAAAAGTGTTATTTGGCTGTGTTTGATGAGTTGGGCGACAGAATCTATAATTGCCTACAACTTAAAGTTTTGCACCAATCATTTGAACGCACGCACCACTCTCTCATATTTTATTAGAATAATACGCAGCTTGCAGCTATTGGTTTTCATTGTTGCCAGCCTCCAAGGCCCCGAGGGTTTTAGCATGGACTTTACAACAAATCTGACCCAGTAGTGCCTGGTTTTTAGCTCATTTTAAAATATAAAAGCCCCGCTATTCATCGGCCCCAAAGACCCATGAATACTAATGACTGATGCATTATCTGTACAGCCGTCGTTTTCGTTCATTACACTACTGCCACACTATTGTGCATCGACTCGTCTATCTACGGCCTATCAAGATACATAACGTACGTCACACGTAGTACATACGCGAGCATATATGTACGTAGCTAATACTCCTCGAATGCCGAGGTGCTAAGCTTTTTTGTGTGTGCACGTCAAAATACGTAGCACGTATGTGGCAGCTACGATACGCCGTGCATAAGTCGAACATACGTCATTCGTCAGTTTCACAGCCAACGCAACTCGTCATTAAATTTTGAAATAACTTTTTGTGGTTTCAGTCGATTCATACGAAATACTGAATATATGTAGACAAACCACTTTTAAAGACGACCTGTAAACATCAGCCATCAGACTATTTTCGATCGACTACAATAACGTAAAAACTTGCGAAGAGGTCTTGAGAAATGATTTTGATGAATTGCTTGCTAAACTTAGCAAACCACCATAGTCTAAAGCAGAGAAACACATTGAAAAACGACTTTTTTCATGGCTGCAATACACTTTATTCAATAGGGCTAGGTTGCCAACACAAAATGAAACATATGGTTGACAATTGCAGTGACGTCGACCGTGAATGTAACCAAGTGACGCTGAACGCCTAAAAACAAGCATTTTTCGGGTACTGAAAATCAATGCCAAAGATCTAGGAAAACTATATAGGTTTTCAGCCCAAAGTTTGAGTGTTTCTGGCAGCTTCTGTGTTAATCTTATAGAATATATGTTGCATTGTCTGTAAAATTAAAGGTTTGATAAATTCAACATGTTGGCAACCTCTTTGTGTTACATACTAGCAGCATAAATCTGTGTCAAAGGGGGAGGGGGTCAGATATTTTAAAAAAAATAATTTGTCAGAAAACAACTTTTTTGCCATAATTATCAAGAAAATACTACAGTATGCTTATTGCAACCTAAAACGTTGGGTAGAAACTATAACAGGTACATCATTTGTATCAGATTTATAATTCTAAAAAAAACATGTTCATCACGTTTGAAAAAACCTGTACCTTAAATATACTATTCCAAAAAGTTAAGCAATTTTCACTTTGAAAAAATGACTCCACATGTTTTGTCTTCATTAGGGAAGTTCTTCTGACATTGGCTCAAGGTAAAAGCAATCGTTGCGTGGTGCTGAAGTAACGTAAGGTTTTAAGTCCACGGAGGCATATATTAAATAATACATAAACCATCAAAAATTGTGAAACATATTTTGCACAGTATATTTATATGCATTATAAGTGTACACTTTATGTGTTTACCTGTTAAAATAGGACAGATAGTCTGTTCATCAGGTAGAACATACATATACAGTATATTTCCATAGCCTTGATACAGTGCAAATAATAGAGCCGAGCCCATTTATCGGTTTTGAGCTTTTTGACAGCCTCCCCCCCCCCACCCCCCCCCCCCTTGCGCAAAAAAACAAACAAACAAAACATTTTGATATAATATGTCATTTACAAAAATACAGTTGTGTTCAAAATGTTTTGATTGGGCAAGGTGTGTGTGTGTGTGTGTGGGGGGGGGGGGGGCATGGTCTTATAAAAAGTTTCCTGATTTCCTATGTTATATTAAATTCAAAAATTTTGTCCAATTTTTAAAGAAGTCACTTCTTGACTTACCCACAACATTACATCTCTAAATACAACAGAAACTTATTTTTCGACTGCAATAAACTCCATTTAAGTGCCTGGAACTTGAGATTTTGAAATTTTCTTGGGCAATCTCACTACTGAAATCTCTGGAGTTGATCCGTGGGTGTCAACATTGCATTGCCATACACTCAGCGGACGACCTTCCAAGATTTCAATTGTGTGAATTGTTTTGAGAAAGTTCGTGTCCGTGTGCGAGGGGTACGGAAAATGCATTTTTGTACCATTGGGCGTGTTCCCGCGCATCCGCACTGAAATCTCGGATTACCATTGGGGGCGTGTTCCCGCGCATGCGCACTGGAATCTCATATTTGATAGCACACAAAGATTTTCGAGCCATTAAAATGATCTTACTGGTGACGCGCCAAATTGACAATACCTCACCCGGGGGGGGGGGGGTGCGCCAGGAGGGAAATTAGTCCCTGGCTCTCACAAGAGATGCGAACTTGGACACACAGTCATCAGACATTTCAGCAGAGGATATAAGAGAATCAGGAGGGAGGTCATTCCAGTCCCTGATAGTCTGTGAAAAAAAACTACTTTTGTGCGCTTCTTTGCTAGCTGAAGGTATCTGAAAAGCCAAAGAGTGTTGATTTCTACAACGCCTCTTGTTTGGGATAAGGTCATCTGTGGATGATAGGGCACAAAAGTTTTCACATTATTGACCAATTTAAAAGATGAGAGGAAAATAAAATAAAGTTGCGTTGGCTGTGGAACTTAGTATATAGAATTAATATTTTCGTTTTTCCGAAGTCCGGGATCAGATATTCTCACGGTCCGGGGTGCTGTGCAGGGTTCTTTCAGGTCTACGCTCGATGTAGCGTCTGTCATTGTTCTCACGTCCAGGATGGGGACCTTGGGAAAGTTTTCTTCGGTGTTAATCTAGATTATCTAGATTTCTTGGGTGGCATCCTCGACCTCTGATAATTGATAACTGTAATATGCAAAGTGCATGAACAAAGTGAACACACCCGTTTGTTCTAATAGTTATTAAAAACATTCGGTACAGAACAGATACGCAGCAGATAAGAATGGAAAAAAGTACATATGCCGTAGATACGTCACGCGTACACTTCATACGCCACACATACATCACACGTACGTAGCACATACGCCTTGATGCACCGTACATACGAAAGTGAAATTCCATACAAATACAGATACGTCACTGAAACGCCACGTGAACGTAGCAGTGACGTAACCCGTACGTGGTACATACGTCGCTTGAACAAAATACGCCTCAAATCTCGGCGTATCGAAATTCTCATAGATACATGAGCGATACGCCGCTGGTACGTAAATGTGTGACAGAGCTATTACCGTAATAAAATCGGGACACACCGACATGCACCGTGACAACACCATGGTAGAACCGGGAACAAGGCCTGGGTAACACCGGGGTAACACCGAGACTGTGAGAACATGACCAATTTTGGTAAGAACAGTTCCCCGGTTTATCGCGGTATACCTGGCTTGTCTTCACCGGGGTAGAACCGGGACAGTGTGAACGGAGCTTTATTATGGAAGTTGGTCTGTGGATAAGAAAACCAAATAAACTGGTCAACACTCGGGCCTTTATTTTTCGACCATGTGAGCCAATTCTTTAGTAAGAGATTCATGTTGAGGACCGAAATTTCAACAAATGCAGAAGACGAACTTGGTCCCGTAAAATTGGACTAAGCCCCCGTAATTTTATACTACTGATCGTTCCGAGGCGTAGTGTCCACCTGTTGTGGTCTTATTCAGTGATTCATGTTTGTGGTGTGCAATTTCGAATCGAATGTAACACCTTTAAACTGTCAGTAATCACTTGTGGTTTAAACAGGGTTTGAGTTGCTAGTGAATTAGAACCCGGACCAGTCTTTGTATCGCATCATCGCTGCATTTGGTCCCGGATAGCCTACATCTTAAAGCTAGAGCGTCTGAGATGGATTCGATACCGGGTCGTGCCACAGTCAATAGACATAAATGTTCGTCACCTTCGGAAAACTCCATAGACTTCAATGTATTTTCATGTTTGCAAGAAAAATTATCCTACTTCTTCTGGTCAACATATTTGATTGTTTTTGGTGTTATTTGAAAGGTAAATGAATAACGCAATATACAAATGTCTTTTCATTAAATTAAACTTTTTTTTTACAATTTCGCTAAACTTTAAACTTTTGGTTTTCAAAAGTGAAAAGTCGAAACTTCACCAAATGACCTTTGTATTTTGTTTGATTTATTTAACTTTCCAATGATAGCAAAATCATTAAAAAAAATATGTTGACCAGAAGAGGCAGGATATTTTTATTGTAAAAGTGCAAATGGAATTTTCGAAAGTGACGAACAATTTATGTCTACTGACTGTACTTGGAGCTTCGAAGTATGCACCGAGCACCTGTTTATGACAGACTAACTCGAAGCACCGAAGTATGTATAGAGCAACCGTTTACTTAAGTCATGCTCGCAGCTCCTAAGTATGCACGGAGCAGCCATGGGGTACTTTAGTCGTACTAGCACTTCTACAGGTATTGGCCAATAAATTGTATAAAACATATAGGGAAAAAATATTTAACACTTCATAACTTTCTTATTTCTTATGATATTTTTATATCACGAACGGCGTTAGAAAGTATAATTCTTTATCTTTACCATAGTTTTTAAATTTTTGACGTAGCACTATTATAAAATGGTCTGTTTGAGGACGGCCGTCTTGTTGTACGCAATTTAATTAAATATATAGCAAAATTTCCGTATAACACGGTTAATTACGCCTAGGTACATTACTTCAGCAACAATTTTAAGCTATAATTTTACATAAATGTTAGGCGTCACAAACGGTCCAATTTAGTACAAATATTATATTTTAATCTGGTGTATTTTTTTATTTTTGTAGCTCAACGATAAATTGGTCTGTTTGAGCAAGGACCAAAAAAAATAATAAATATTATTTTCTATCTGGAATTTCCGTGAGTATCCGTAAAATGCACCGATAAGACCCGACTTAATTTCCAGGTATTAATGCCGTGGGCAAAGATTATCGCTCTAATATGAAAATGAAATGTATTTGATGACTGAGAGTGTAATAAAGAATTTTATATGAATAAATTAATAGGCTTAAGAGCTCGCTCAC